>JAJPUD010018914.1:0-27628 GCA_023553655.1 Myrmecobius fasciatus | reverse complement strand
AGCCCTTAGCACTTGGAGCAAGCAGCAAAGCTTGCAGAGGGGAAGAGTGTAGCATGTGGAGCAAGAAGCAAAGCTAGGGGGGAGCTTAGCACTTAGAGCAAGAAGCAAAGCTTGCAGGGGGGAGAGCTTAGCCTGTGGAGCAAGAAGCAAAGCTGGGCAGGGAAGCTCCTAGCACAGAGGACAACAGACCAAGAAAGCACCAGAACTGAGGGTGGTGGGGTTGGCTGGAAGGGACAGGAAGCTAAAACAGAGGATCAAGTTTAAAAGGAACTTTACAGATCATCCAGTCCAACCCCTTCCATTCTACAGATGGCCAAACTGAGGTCAGGAGATCTTTTGCCAAAGATCACATATCAAACAAGCGCTGGAGTGGAGACTTGAGCACTGAAAGTTGGGTCTGAATCTCAGAGCAGCACTCTCTCAGTGGCAGTCCCGTTGCCATTGTTTATTAGCTCACAGGGCCGGTAGTTGCTGGACCAGCCTGGGGACCGGGCAGTCACGTAGCAAATACTCCCTGGCGTACAGAAGTGGCCACCCCTTTCCTCGCTTACTTCTAATACATAAAAACAGACTGAAACCCCAACACAGAGAACGTTTGGAGCACGGGGACTGGAAATATCAGCTCAGGGGCTGGGGAAGCTGTGCGGAAGTGAGATGGCACACTTGCCAGACACACACGGCAGGGCCATCTGCGGCATTTTCAGCCCCCTTCCAGAAATGGGGCTAATTTTCCCAAGGCCTCCCCAAGGGGAGCAACCAAGAGCAGGACACGGAGCATCAGAAAGTAGGAAAAGCCTTGGGAAAAAATGTTCTCTCCAATGCCAGAGAATGAGCCAAACCTAAGGGCCGAGCAGCTGGCCTTGTGGAGGTTCAGGCGGTCATGTCTCTTGGGAGGTATCAAAGGCTTTTGCACATTAGGCTGAAGGTGAGAAGGCGCCAATGATATCGAGAAGACGTTTCACTGGACCAAGAACCGGAGCCCCGATGGGAGAAGGCCGGGCCCCTGGAGAAAAACGACCAGATGGGTACAAATCCATCCTTTTAACTCACAAAACACAAGGAATCAGCAGAAATCAAACCTTTTGCGCTGAGATACGTGACTAGAAGCTGAAAGGTAATAGGTTTTGGCTGCAGGAAATACTCCTGTTTTCTAACATCCCAAAGCAGTCCAATAAATAATTTACAATTATGTACAAAGCCAGAGCTTGGGCCATCAGTGGAATATTGTGCCCTCACCAAAGGGGCACAACTCCCAGTTCCCTTTTGTAGGAATGGAGGAGGTAGGGGAGGAAAGGGTGGGAGGGGGAATCTGCTCGTTTGAGGACGGATCCTTTCAAGCTGCAGCTGGAGAGGATGTGGTCATCCAGCAGGGCTAAGGTGTTCAGCTCAGGGACAAGGGTGGGCAGCTGAGGAGGGGTCCTTGGTTTCCTCTTGGCCCCTTTCAGCACCATCCTCCAGCTCACACGGGGGCAGACAGAGGCCCAACACACACCGGAGGGGTAAGTCTTCTAACCCATGGGCTCATTTTGAGTTTGAAGAGATACCCCCCGGTCCCCCAAATGCAGGCTGAGGTCTTCAGGTCTTCTCCTCTTTTTCCACATTCTGGCCTCCTGGGCACAGTTCTGTCTGCCCCTGTTCCTTGTCATGCAGGGAAGAGTTCTGGTGGATTCTCTCCATAGCAATATTTTGCAATGGGGTCCCTATAGGTGTTCTCATGCTGCACACTCTGTGAGGGAAGAGAAGAGATCCATGAACGAATGAGGGAGATATGGGGGTAAGGGGCAAGAGAGAGAGAAAGAGAGGGAAAAAGAGACAAAGAGAGCGAGATCACAAAACTTCACAAGGCTTTAAAATTGGAGGAAGTAGACAACCTTAGGTATCTTGATCAGAATTATCGCATTTCAGGGGCTTCTCCTTCCAGTTCAACCATTAATTTATCCATTAAATTATTTATTAGATAAATGCTAGGAAAAACACCAACAAAATCCATCTGGAAGAACAAAAGGTCAGGAATATTAAGAGTATCAATGAAATGAAATTATGAAGGAAGGGTTACGCCAGATTTCAAACTATATCACAGATTAGTAATCATGAAAACAATTAGCTAAGAAACAGAGGAGTGGATCAGCAGAACAGATTAGGTACACAGTAAGCACCTGCTAAATGCAAGGCACAATGCAAGTCCAAAAACAATCTCTGTCTTCAAGAAACTTACATTATAACGAGGGAAATATAACACATGGGGGAATGGTGGCCAAGGAGGTGGAACTCTAACTTGGAAAGTAACTGGAATGGGGAGTTTAGCCAAAAGAGAGCAGAAAGATCCACTCTTTCAGCAGTAAGCGGTTGCACTGATTTTCTTTCACTTTGTTTAAAAATGTATTATTTATTTTTACACTCACTTAAAAAAAGGTTTGCATTTTCTCCCTCCTGAGAAGAAATGCGATAATTTTTCCATCTGTTAATGTAAAGCTTTCAAGGCTTTTTTGAAATCCTCCTGCTTGCCATTTCTTACACAGAACAGTTTTCTGTCACAATAATAGGCCACAATTTGTTCAGCTACTTCCTAAGAGATGGCCATTCTCTCAATTTCTAATTCATTGCACCACTAAAAGAGGCACTCAATTCTTTTTTACATGTAGATTCTTTTCCTTTTTCTTTGGGATACAGCCCAGTACTGATATTGCTAGATCAGCACAGTTTTATAGCTCTTTGGGTCTCTTTCCAAATTATTCTTCACAATGTCTGGAGCAGTTTACACCATCACTGTTTTAGTGTCCAACTTTTTCACATTACCCTCTGATACTTATCATTTTCCTTTTCTGTCATATTATTCAATCTCATAAAATTCAATTTAGGTGATACCTCAATTATTTAAATTTTCACTTCTCTAATCAATAGTGATATAAATATTTTTTTAATGACTAAATAGCTTTGATTTCTTTTGAAACCTATGACTTCATTTCCTTTGATCATTTACAAATTGGGAAATGATTCATATTTTTATAAATTTGACTCAGTTCATTACATATTTGAGAAATGAGGCCCAAATCAGAGAAACATGCAGTACAATTCCATCTTTACCTACCCTACGCACTTTCCTGCTTTCCTTCTAATACTGGCTGCATTGGTTTTGTGTATGCAAAGCTTTTCAGTTTAATGTAAACAAAATCATCCATTTTATTTCCTATAATTCTATCTTGTTTGGTCAAAAATTGTTCTCATCCAAACATATGACAGCAAAATTTTCCATGCCTCCTCTAATTTGCTTATGATATCATTATTTATGTCTAAACTATGCATCCATTTCGATTTTATCTTGGTATATATTCTGAGATATTGGTCTATACCTAGTTTCTACTAAACTGCTTTTCAGTTTTCACAAGAAATTCTGTGAGTTCTTGTCCCAAAAGGCTGGATCTTTGGATTCATCAAATACTAGGTTACAACAGTCATTTACTACTACTATAGTAAATTATGCTGTGTACCTAATCTATTCCACTAACCCACTTCTCTATTTCTTGGCTAATACCAAATTGTTTTCATGATTACAATTCTATTACAGTTTGAAATCTGATATAATTAGACTGCCTTCCTTCATATTTTCTATTCATTGATTCTCTAAATATTCCTGACCTTTTGCTCTTCCAGATGAATTTTCTATTGTTTTTCCTAGTTTTATTAAATAATTTTTGGTAGTTTGGCATGGCACTGAATAAATAAATTAATTATGATAAATTGTCATTTTTACATTGGCTTGATGTACCCACGAGCAATTAATATTTCTCTAATTGTGTATATTGGTTTTCATTTGTATGAAAAGATTTTTTTTTTTATAATTATGTCCATATAGTTCCTGGGTTTGTCTTGGCAGGTAGACTCCCAAGTATTTTATATTGACAGCAGTTATTTTAAATATAATTCTTCTGTCTTGTGCTTCTGGATTTTATTGGCAATATATAGAAATGCTGTGATTTATGTGAGTTTATTTTATATCCTGCAACTTTGCTAAAGTTGTTTCGACTAGTTTTCTTAGTTGATTCTCTAAGCATATTATCAAATCATCTCCAAAGAGTGATAGTTTTGTGTCCTCATTGACTATATTATGCCTTCAATTTCTTTTTCTTCTCTTATTGCTATAGCAATTGATGATTTTACACAGGTACTACTTATTTTGAAGAAAGTTGCATTTATACCTATGTTTTCTAGTTTGTATGTGTTTTTTAATGGAAATGGGTCTTATAGTTTGTCAAAAGCTTTTTCTGCATCAAAATCAAGTAACTGTTGTTGTTTTTATTACTGATATGGCCAACTATGCTGAAAATTTTCCTAATATGAAGCAGCCCTCCACCCTTCATCCCTAAAATGAATCACACCTGAACATAGTATAGAATCTTTGTGACACTGTCCTATAATTTCCTTGCTGGCATTTAAAAATTTTTGCAATATTCATGAGAGAAATTGGTCTATAATTTTCTTTCAGTTTTTACTCTTCCTGGTTCAGAATCTAGCATCGTATTTGTATCACAAAAGGAATTTGGTGGGGCTCCTTCTTTGCCTCTTTTCTCAAATATTCTTTGTTTGGTAGAATTCATTCATGAATTCATGTGGTACTGGGGTTATTTCCTTAGGGAGCTCCTTTATGGCTTGTTCATTTTCTAACACAGAGTTATTTAAGTATCCTATTTCCTCTTCTATTAAACTGGACAATTCATATATTTATATGCAATCATCCATTTCATTTAGATTATTAGATTTATTGGTACATAATTAGACAAAATAGCTCCTAATAATTGCTTTAATTTCATTTCATTGGTGATGAATTTACCCTTTTCATTTTTGATACTGGTAATTGGATTTTCTTCTTTCTTATTTTAAATCAAATTAACCAGTGGTTTATCTACTTTATTACTGCATTAAAATAAATCCAGCTCCTAGTTTTATTTATTAGTGCAATGATTTTCTTACTTTGGAATTTTAATCTTTCCTTTAATTTTCAGGATTTCCAATCTAATGTTTAATTGAGGATTTTTAATTTGTTCTTTTTCTAGTCTTCTGAGTTGAGTATCCAATTCAGATTTATCCTTTCTCTATTTTATTAATATGTTTATTGTTGACATTGTTGAGTTGTTTTTTCCAGTTGTATCTTGACTCTTTGTGACTCCAGTGAGGGTTTTCTTGGCAAAGATGCTGAAATGGATTACATTCCCTTCTCTAGTTCACTTTACAGATGAGGAACTGATGCAAACAGGCTTATCTGACTTGCCTCGCTCACATAGCTAGTAAGTATCTGAGGCCAGATTGAAACTCTGGAAGATGAGTCTTCCTGACTTCAGGCCTGGTACTTTATCCACTGTGTAACCACCTGTCCTATTTATTTTAGTTTAGTTTCCAATTAATTTTTAATCTATGCATCTAAAGCCCTTTATTGAATATAATATTTTATTGCAATATGGTCTGAAAAGGATGCATTTAATATTTTTTCCTTTTCCGCATTTGAGGTTTTTATGACCTATAAGACATGGTTAATTTTTGTGACACTACCATGTATATTTAAGAAAAAGGATATTTCTTTTTATTCTCAACTTTTTTTCCTGGGGTCTATTATATTGTATTTTTCTAAAATTCTATTCATCTCCTTAAATTCATTTAATGGTTAGACTTATCTAGTTCTAAGAAAGGAAAGTTGAGATTCCTCACTACTATAGCCTTAGTCTATTTCCTCCTTTAAATTATTTAACTTTTCCTTTAAGAATCTGAATGTGCCCTGTCAGATTGGCTAAAATGACAGGAAAAGTTAATGATGAATGTTGGAGGGGTTGTGGGAGGGCTGGGACACTGATGCATTGTTGGTGGAGCTGTGAACGGATACAGCCGTTCTGGAGAACAATTTGGAGCTATGCTCAAAAAGTTATCAAACTGTGCATACCCTTTGACCCAGCAGCATTTCTATTGGGCTTATATACCAAAGAAATCATAAAGAAAGGAAAAGGCCCCACATGTGCAAGAATGTTTGTGGCAGCCCTTATTGTAGTGGCTAGAAACTGGAGGTTGAGTGGATGCCCTTCAATTGGAGAATGGCTGAATAAATTATGGTATATGAATGTTATGGAATATTATTGTTCTGTAAGAAATGACCAGCAAGATGAGTTCAGAGAGGCCTGGAGAGACTTACATGAACTGATGCTGAGTGAAATGAGCAGAACCAGGAGATCATTATACACGGCAACAACAGTACTATATGACGATCAATTCTGATGGACATGGCTCTCTTCAACAATGAAATGTTTCAAACCACCTCCAATTGTTCACTGAAGTAAGCCATATACACCCAGAGAGAGGGATACGAAATGTGGACCACAACATAACATTCTCATACTCCTTGATTGATGTTTGCTTACATTGTGTTTCCTTTATCTGATATATCGTTTGTGTAGATAAGATTTTTCTTGCACACCAATGATAAGTTTGGAAATATGTATACATATATTCGATTTGCCAATATTTTAACATAATTAACATGTAGTGGATATCCTGCCATCTAGGGGAGGGGTGGGGAGTTGGGGGAAAAATTTGTAACGGAAAGCTATGTAAGGGTTATTGTTGAAGAATTACCCACACATATGTTATGCAAATAAAATAAAAATTAAAAAAAAAAAAAAAAAAAAAAAAAAAAAAAGAATCTGAATGTGCTGCCATTTGGTGCCCAGATGTTTTGTGTTGACATTAATGGTCCATGATACCTTTCAGCAAGATATAGCTATCTTGCTTATCTCTTTAATTAGGCCTGCTTTTGCTTTGTCTGATATCCTGATTGCTACCCCTTGTCCTTTGCACCTCTTTTACCTCGGCTTAAATATAACAGATTCTTTGCTTTAATTCTCCGTCTTTCTTGCAACAACATATTGCATCCAGGTTTCTAATCCATTCTGCTGTTTCCATTTTATGGGTGAGTTCATACCATTCATATTCACAGTTATGATTACTGTGTATTTCCCTCTATTTTGCTTTTTTTTTTTTTTAAATCCTTCTCTTTTACCCTATGGTTTCCTAAAGATGTTTTACTTCTGACCACTGCTTTCTTTAATCTACCCTTCATTCTGTCACTACCCTCTCCCTCTCATACCTTTCCTCTTACTTTTCTGTTGGGTAAGATATTTTAACTAAGTATATATGTTATTTCCTCTTTTAACTAATTCCAGTGAGAATAAGGTTCAAGCATTTCTTCCCATCCTCTTCTAATCCTCCTTCCACTGTAAAAGTTGTTCTTTGAAGATCATTTCATCACAGCCAATTCATTCTCATGTCCTCTATGTTTACTCTTTCTAATCCCCTTTATAATGATAAAGTTCTTGGGAATTACAAGTACCATATTCCCACGAAGAAATGCAAATAGTTTACCTATATTAAGTCCTTTATAATTTCTCTTTTCATGTTTACCTTTTTATGTGGCTTCATGATATTTGAATGGCTTCTTTCTGACTGCTTGCAATATTTTGTCCTTGACCTGGGAACTCTGGAATTTAGTTATATTATTATTCTAGGGAGTTCTCATTTTGGAATTTCTTTTAGGAGGCCATCAGTAGATTCTTTTAATTTCTATTTTATAGGATATACACACATACATACACATATATAATAAGGGAGGGAGAGAGACAGTGACAGAAAGATAGAGACAGTGACAGAAAGATAGAGACAGTGAGAGAGAAAAGTAGAGAAAGATACAGATATATTTCTATTTTATAGAACACAGGCACAGTTTTCCTTGATAATTTCTTGAAATATGATATCTGGGCTCTTTTTTTTGATGATGACTGTAAGGTAGTCCAATAACTCTTATATTATCTCTCCTAAGTTATTTTCCAGGTCAGTTTTTTCCCCACTTTCTCCCCCTTCTTTTGACTTTGTTTTGTGTTTTAATGTCTCATGGAGTCATTAACTTCTACTTGCCCAATTCTAATTTTTTTTTCCTGCTGAGGCAATTGGAGTTGTGACTTGCCCAGGGTCACACAGCTAGGAACTGTTATGTGTCTGAGGCCAGATTTGAACTCAGGTCTTCCAGACTTTGGGGCTGGTGCTCTATCCACTGCACCACTTAGCTACCTCCAACAATCTCATTTCTTTACTCAATTTTTCCTTTGCCTCTCATTTAATTTTTAAAATCCTTTTTTAGCTCTTCTAAGAATTCTTGTTGGCTTTGTATCCAATTACTTTCCCCCTCTGAGGCCTTGCATGTAGATATTTTGACATCAATGTCTTCTAACTTTGTCATTTTATCTTCCCTGTCACCAAAATAACTTTTTATTGTCAGGTTCTTTTTTGGTTGGTTGTTCATTTCTCTAGCCTATTTCTTGACTTTGATTTTAGGGTTTTAAATTGAGCTCTGCTTCTGGGGTGAGGAGCACACTGTCCCAAACTTCAGGTTTTATGCTCTGCTGTTTTCAGAACTAGGTTTAGGGGTTCTGTAACATTTTGGTGTTTTCAAGGTATTCTGTGATCACTGTTCTCCTGGTCTATGATCTCATCCTTACCCAGGAAGAAACTTTATTCCCTTGCTAGCACACTCCTGAAATTCTGACCACGGCTAGCACCCTTCTTTGTTCTGGAACTAAGGTTCTGCACCTGTGCCAGCAAATCAACCCCTGTAATTTCTTTCTGAGCTCTTGTCCAACTCCCTTACTCAACCTCTGGGCTGAGAACTCATGAAGCTGCTGCTATTACCGCCAACAATTGCCACTGGTGCTGCTGCTTTAAGCATTCTAGACTAGCTTCCACCTGTTGTACACCTCACCTGCCAACCTTCCAAGTTGTCTTTGGCTAGAAAAATCTTTCCCCTGACCCTTTGGTTTGCTTCTGCCTCGTTAGAATTCAATTCAAGACATTATTTTTAAAGTTATCTGGAGGACAATTTGGGGAGCTCAGCTGAAGTGCTGTCTGTCCTCTGCCTTGGGAACTCTACCCCTCAGCAATACTGATATGATTATGATCCCAGGACTGGGAAAGGAGGATGGTAGAACATGGGGGCAACAACAGATATGTAGCTGGCAGGATGCTGAGGCATAAGGAAAACCTGGGTTCAAGTCCCACCTCTAACAATATACAGCCTCTGTGACCCAGGGTAAATCACTTAAATTCTCAGAGGTGACTCATGAAGACCATAAATTGGAGAATAGTTGGTTTCCTACACCAATTAAATCAGAGAATTACAGAAGGCAGAGGAGAAGACCTAATGTACCTGATTTGTTAAATCCCAAGTGATGAGTTCCCTTTACCAAAACACCACAATGAGTATCTATCAGTTATCTGCCTCTTACAGTGCTTAACACAGTGCCTGGCACACAGTAGGTGCTTAAGAAAGGTTTAATGATTGGAAGATTCATTTTATTCTTTTCCGGTATCTCTCCAACTAGAGTAAGTTTATTTAGCCTCTCAATTCCCCATATATTGTCCTTTCCTGAAAAGCCCATCCTGGGAGGAAAACTGTTTACCCACAAGATAACCCAGCTTCCACATGCTTCCATAACACCTGCCATTTACCTAACAATGGTCTGATGATCTCTAAGTACACAGTAAGAAACAATAAGGGAAAACAATAAAGTTGAACAATTTATAAATCAAAAAGGCAGGATGGAGAAGTCCGAGTCAGTGATCAATGTCTTTATCAACCAACAAAAGTGGGAGCCACCTATCCAAGAGAGGAAGAAAGACTACACAGGAAGGGTCAAGGGCTTTAGCTAGCTTGAAACTGTCTGGGGCTTAGCTAACAGCCAAGACCAAGAGGAGAGAGTCCTTAGCTATGATGATAGCTGAAAATAGCTAACATTTAGGTTTACTATGTATCAGGCACCAGACTAATAACTTTACAAATATTATTTCAATGGATCCTCACAATAACCCTGAAAGGTAAATGCTGTTATTAACCCCATTTTACAGATGGGGAAACTAAGGCAGACAAAATTAAGTGAATTTCCTAGGATCAGAAAGCTAATTAGTGGCTGAGATTCAACTTGAAGTCAGGTCTTCCAGACTGTAGGCTCAGAGTTCCATCCATTGCATGATTAAACTGCCTTGGAACATAAAGAATTTAGAAGAGGGGAAAGGAAAAGGGAGTGAACTTGTGATTTTATTAATAAAGGAAACTCCCTTTGCAAATGCAAGTTGGCACCTTCTTTGTCACCAATGTTAGTTATCTGGGGCACTGAGAGTGACTGACTTGTCTGGGGTCACCCAGTCATTATTTATCAAAGGCAGAATTTTAATCTTGGTCTTTCTGGCTTGAAATCGACTGAACAAGTCTTTCTTAAATATTTACTTTATACTAGGCACTATAATTAAGTGCTGGGGATGCAGACAAACATTTCACAGCACTGTCTCTACCCGGAATGTAACCATACAATTTCAGAAAAACCTGGAAAGATTTATATGAACTAATGCAAAGTGAAGTGAGCACAACTGCTAGAATACTGTACACAGTAACAGGGACACTGATGAAGTCCTAGGTTAGGAGAGGGGGTTGGCAGAGAGAATGAAATACTGAAAACTTTACTCCCTGAAGCAAACAGGGAAGGGGACCGACAGGGGATCAGTTCAACCTGACAGTCCCATCCTCTGTAGAGGTCGTGGGTAGCCCACCTTGCTATGTCCAGTCAGAAATCCAAGTTATGTCAAACCCCTGAGGTTAAATTTTCCCTGTAAAAATGAATGGAGTCGGGACAGCTAGGTGGCACAGTGGATAGAGCACCAGCCCTGAAGTCAGGAGGACCTGAGTTCAAATCTTGTCTCAGACACTTAACATTCCCTAGCCCTGTGACCCTGGGCAAGTCACTTAACTTTAATTGCCTCAGCAAAAACTAAATAAATAAATAATGAATGGAGTTGATCTCGGAGTCATAGCTTTAAAAAATGCCTTGTAATTTTTTTTTAAATCAATTTTGAATACGTTTGGTACATACCGTCTCTCTAATTGAGGGGAGGGATATTTTCATTTTGGTCTCTGAATCTACAGCAATTAGGAGAGTGAAGATACTCAGCTGGTACTTTATAAATGTTTACTTATCAGTTGAATTATCACTCTTATCCTTACCTCCAACTCATGCCATCTTTGTTGAATCCCTCTTGGTTTAGGTCCTCCATGGCTTCTGTCCTGTAGTGTCTTTCCCCTCCCTGGCCCCTTATCATGTGGTATCTCTCTCATTCTCCCATCATGCCTCATGGTGACTTTCTCTTTCTTACAGATAACTAATTTTTTTAGAATACTAAATCCCTCTATGGATTTAGCCTACCAGTGAAGGGCATGCTCCCACCTAATGGAGTATTTCCTTTCTCCTGGTTAATTGTGAGTTCCACTAGGGAATGTTTTTTTTCCCATTGTTAATCCTGGCATCTACTGTATCTCTTCATTTTGTTTGTAACCTTTTCTCCTAAATAAACCTACCTTTTGTTATCACCAGAAAAAGTTCTGTGCTTTATGAGCAAAGCAGAATTGAATTAGCCCAAAAGAAACATGAGATGCACAAAATTAGAGAAGTTACCCCAAATATTCATGGGAATGATTTGTGTCCAATCTGTCTGAGCAGTGTCACAGACACACCATAACTCGACTCTAATAAAGTGATGTCACTTTGGTAAGAAGGACAACCTTTTGTCCAAGATAATGACCATTGTGAACTCTTCATGTGATCAAACATTTGGTACCTACATCAATCTCAACATTTGGTGTGCTAAATCGCAAGCACATCATTTGGAACTAGGAATTGCTACCCTAAATACATCAATACTGTATTTATTATCATAATCAACTGTGAATAATTTAGCTATTCTGATTAATACAATGATCCAAGACAATTCCAAAGGACTCATGATGAAAAATGTTATCCATCTCCAGAGAGAAAGCTGATAAACTGAATGCAGATTGAAACTTATTTTTTCATTTTCTCTACTTTGCCCCCCCCCCCCACCTTTTATTGCAATACATGACTTCAGATGTATAATTGTTATCATATTGCTACTTTCTCAGTGAAGGATAGGAGGGAAGGAGAGAATCTGGAACTCAAACTTTTAAAAAATGAATATAAAAAAATTTCAAAATGTATTTTTTAAAGGGGAAAAGTTAAAAAAAAAATTACCAACCATAAATGTATCTGCTTACCTTTATAACTCACCTCCCCCATTGTGAGGTGGCAGCCACCATAATAAAACAATCCTTTTCTCCACTCACAGAATATTCCTCTAATCTTAAACATGCAGTTCTTTGCAAGTGCTAATGAATTTTATTGTGGGAAGGACAGGAAAAAAAGAATTCTCTCAGATCTGAAAGCCTCTTTCCTGGCAATATTAGGACATTTCCCAGACTTGAGGTAAAAGGAGGCTAGCTCCAGTACTCTCCTTTATGGGAGAAAGTGCCCATAATGATAAGGAAGGAGGAACCTTTCTATTTGCTTCTCCCTCCTGTAATGGGCTGACTAGAACCTTTGTGTACCTCATAAAGGTATTCTTCTAAAGGATCTCCCAAAAAGACGTCTACTTATATATTTCCCTGAAGACTGAAAGTGAAATGCAGAATGAAAGACTATTATAATCCCCCTTCAATAAATTCTGAGAAGTCCAGGGATTCTGTTTTTGTAAATCTGGTAGAACAATTGGAATACAGCAGGTACTGGCTCCTCAAAGGCTCCAGCCATGGAATACAAGCTCAGATTTGGCCTACTAAGCTGGAAAGAATTCCAAATTTCAACTTGACAAAGACCAGGTCTGATATTGAGGACAAAGACAAAGAAACTGGGGTTTGGGAGGCTCAGTCCCAGTAGGCTGGTTGTTAGCCAATAAGCTGCCTGGCCAGGGCAGACATAGAGGAGATTTTTTTTAAATGGCTCTCTATCCTCTACAGGATCCTTCTGCCTCCTCAGTGATGGTGCTAGCAGTGGTGCTTGAAAACAAAAAAATCAAGAAGTCCACTGGGAAAAAAGTCCCCCCAACAATCAGAGAACTAACAATAGCTAAACTTTTCCAGCACCCTCAGCAATTAGTGTATTCTCCTCTTAGAATACATCGTCTACTTTGTACAGTCCCAGTTTTTTACTGGTTGATGTGGACACATCAGCTGAGCCTCAAATGAAGCCGACATTTCTAAGAGGCCCAGGAGGGAGGCTTGTGTATTCCAGACCTGAGGGAACAGCCTATATAAAGTCCCCATGGTGGGAGAGGGAATGTTTATAAGCTTGAGGAATAGTAAATAGGTCAGTTTAGAATGCAGAATGAAAGGCAATTACAGTCCCCCTTCAAGAAACTCTTCGAAGATAGGGATTCTGTTTTTGCAAATCTAGTGCCTAGGACAGTAATTGGAATACAGCAGGCACTTAATAAATGCTTGTAAAATTGAACAGAGTTGATCTTAGAGTCACAGCATTTTAAAAAATGCCTTGTAATTTTTTTTAATAGATTTTGAATATGTTTTGTACATACTGTCTCCCTGATTGAGGAGAGGGATATTTTCATTTTGGTCTCTGAATCTATAGCAATTAGGAGAGTGAAGGTACTCAGCTGGTATTTTATAAATGTTCACTTATCAATTGAATTATCACTTTTACCCTTACCTCCAGCCCAAAGAACCTGGTTATGTGGTTTCCCAAATCCTTTCTCTCCTTCCTCTCTTTCCATTCCAACCTACCCTGCCCACTGTATCTCCTCACCTGAGAGGAAGTTCTGCATTTGGCCAGACACAGCTCAAAGTGATCTTCCACAGCCATGAAGAGATTTTGGAATGCTGCTGCAGCCTGGTTGAGAAACCGTTCTAGGAGTAATTGCTGAGGAAACAGAGGAGGTTCAAGATATAAGATTTCCAGCAAGAAGTCTAGGCCCAGGAAGGAATAGGAAATCACAGTTTGAGAACCAAAAAGTACCTCCCAGGATATTTAGTCCAGCTCTTCCATTCTACAGATGAGGAAACTGAGGCCCCAGGAAGTGAGTTGCTTAAGATCATACAGGTCTAACATGTGAGTGAATCTGAATTTAAACACAGGGCCTCTGACTCCAAATCCAGGACCTCTCTCCCCTGTGCTGTAAAAGAAGGATGTGTCTTATCTAAAAGAAATACCAACATGCTCCCAGAGGCTCACAATGCTCTGGAGCCACCCATTTGGCTGGGAATAAGCTTCTTTCCTTGTAAACATGGACTGAGTTAAAGGAACTAATTTCCTGTCATTGCCAATAGGTTCTGAAAGAGGTTGCCCGCAGGAGTCTTAATTGTTGTCATAAAATAAAGGACAGGGAGGGAGGGACGAGTGGAAGAAGAGCCTTTCTGAGGAGAAATGCAAATTATACACCTTTCACAAGTGATCAAAGGTAACACTCTGCTCCATGTTGGTGGGGCCGTGGAGAATTGGGCACTCATACTTGTGGTCCAACCACCATATTCCTCTACAAAAGTATGCATCCAAATGGCAAGAATGTAAGACTCACAGATCTATGCAAAGTTATAAAACTCATGATAAACTAAATTATATTACCTGATTTCAGGCCCATGCTCTACAGCGGCTGGAAAAGACTGTAGTGATCATCCAGTTTTCTCATGATAGAGAAAAGGAAACTAAGACCTGAAGGGATTAGTCAAATCCACCTATACAGGTGGATTTGAACCTCCCCTTATTCCCCACTCTCGCCTCTCTCTATGGTATCCCTATGCCTCCTTCCCTGTATTCCAAAGCATAACCTAGCAAACCAAGGTCTGAACTTGGAGGCAGGAAGACTTAAGTTTGAATCTCTTCTCAGATTAAGACCCTCCAAATTTCTGGGGCCTCTCTTTTTTTTTAATCTGTAAAATGGGTGTAAAAGTCACTCCTACCTCTGGGATGAAGCTAAAATGAATGCACGGCTGTTAAGCATCCTTCATGATCCCAACATCATACCTTGCTGGGCTGCAGGCAGCAGGAGACACAGTATTCATAGGCGCCACAGCATCCGTTGGACAAGCAGCCATCACAACAGAAGCGCCTGGCGCTGGCGGCATTGACGTTACAACAGCCATTCACGAGCAGGTCCTTCCTCTCGCAGACGTAACCTTGGGAACCAAAGAAAAACCAGGGGATGAAGCCAGAGCATCACGGGTGTTCTCCAAGGTGGGCAAGGCAGGGAAGTTTCTCTGACTGCATGTGGAAAGGGAGTAAGTGGTAATTTTAGGAGGCCATTCTCACTGAGCTGTACACTGCAATTAGACCAGCTCTTGTGGTTTGTAGGACACGCGAACCCGGCCATTAGACTTACAAATTGTGTGTCCGTGGTAGCAAACCAGAGTGAAATCCAACTCTGAGAATTCAGGGACTGACTTGTGCTTCTTAACTGGGCTATGCTAAGATGTTTTATCATCAGTAGTTATGCAAGAGAGATGAGATCAAAGAAAGCAGCTCTGAGAGCCCCAGAGGGATCCAGCCAAGTGGCTGCTATAGGTCATGACTTTGCAGGACCTCCCTGTGACCTTCTCTGGGTTCCCAACAGACCAATTTCCTCTTCCAACTGAGGACTCCAATCCCATGCAATGAATGATCTCATCTCCAATTCTGACTCAACATATTCAAAACAGAACTCATCATCTTTCTCCCTAAGCTGCCCCTCTTTCTCATTTCATCATCCATTTTTCTGTCACCAAATTTATAACCATGTGCCTTGTGCCCTCCCTCTCTCGGACCCCTCCACTTTGCACTGGTTGCCAAGGCCTGCTGTTTCTACCCTTGAAACATCTCTCCTGCGTCTCTACCTGACACCACCCTATTCAGGCCCTTATCCCCTCATGCTTGGCTGGGGATAGTCTGCCGGGGAGTCTCCCTGTCTTTTCCCAGATTAGTCCATTCTCTATTTGGCTATTTAACCCAATTCTTTCCTACCTTTCCAGTTTTCTCATATTTTGCTCCCCTGAAGCCTCTATTATTCAGTGACAGCATGTTTTTCATGCCAGTGTCCTTGGCTGTGTCAAATGGTTCCATATCAGAAACAGATAAGATTTCATTGATGGAAATTAGAATAAATTAGAGCTATTTTCTTATCTGCTTGGCTGTAATATCCAAAGGACCATGGGACCTCTCCATCTGATCTGCCACTGAAACCATATTTCAGCTGTTAATCAGAAGGAGAGGTCCTGTGGTCCTTAGGGTGCAGCACAAGGAAATTTTCAGATGCAAATCAGATGGAGAGATCCTGTGGGCCACAAAGTGCAGCAGCCAAGCAGATCTAATTTAAAGCCATTTTCACTGACTGCCTTTCCAAGTAGGGTATGAGCTCCTTGAAACAAGGACTAACTTTTTTGTTTGCCCCAGCACTTAATACAGAGCTTCGCACACAGGAAGTGCTTCATTCACTCAAGATTTTCCATCTCCAACTCTTGGTATTGTCACTGGCTGCCCTCCACTCCATCCTTATCTCCCCTGTTGGCTTTTTTCCAAGATTCAGCAGGAAGCGCTTCTGGTCTGTCCTCATCTCTCCTCCTCCCTTCCTTCTAAGATCACCTCCCATTTCTATCATCTTATGTTGTTAAGGTTTTGACTTCCCTACTAAAACGGATGCTTACCAAGGGCAAGAACCATGTTGTTGCTCTTTGTGATATGTCCAACAATTGACCCAGTGCCTGGTACACAGTGTGAGTAGTGAATAAAAAAAATATTGGTCGACTCACCTTTCCCATGGGGTTGGTGACGAGTGTAATTAACCCTATTTTACAGATGAGGAAACTGAGATCTTGTCCTCTTCCTACAAATGCATGGGGTGGGAGGCCCCAAGTGGGACAGCACATGAGGAGTCCCAAAAAAGCTGGGGCCATACCTAGCTCATCCGTGATGAGAAGCTTCCCTTGAATGGAGTTTCGGCACTGGTTGCTTGGACGACTGCTGTTGCCCAGGTTGAACTGCACTTTCCATGGGATGGGCTGTTCCCGGTCTTGTACCTGGAGGAGATTCCGATCTCTCACTGCCCTCTCCTCCTAAGAAAAGGAACAGAAGGAAATGGGGATAAGCCATGACAGCCGTCTAAGCTTCATCGCTTGGTCATGGTCAGTAGGGCTGGATGAGCGCTCTAGGAAAGATTAAACATACTGTATTTTTAATAAAAATATATAAATGCTAAGAAACCCATTTACTCAGTTTTCTAATCATGCCTGAGCTAATTAGAGGCAACTGATGAGGGGCTTTAGAACAGGGAATGTCAGGACTGGAAAGGGTCTTAGAATAGAGGCTGTCAGGGCTGGAGGGGCCTTAAGAACAGGGAATGTCAGGGTTGGGAGGGTATCTGTCTCTCTCCCCATTGCTTCCTCCCACTATATCTAATCTGGAGAATAACTAATGGGAATATATATTGTACTTGTACACACACACACACACACACATACACACACACACACACTCTCTCTCTCTCTCTCTTTTTGGCCTGAAAAAATCATATCAATAGTAGCCACTGTACTTTTCTAAGGCTCAATTTTTCATCAGTTAGTGAGGATAATGACGCTTCCATTACAGACTCATCCTCCTATGGGCTCTTGGGAGAAATGGCTTTACACTACAATGGACAGAGGCCTTCTTGGCAGGGAAATCGAAGGGCTACATCTGCAGTGGTCCACTCTTCTCTGCTGCAAGCTAAGACAGAGGTTCCTCCCCTTGTTGCTGTCTCACACCCTGTTGGGGGTCTGAGGAAGCCTGCAGACAGATCCTTTCTCAGAATCATGCATTCAAATGCAAGAGAGACAAAGGATTACAAAGGAAATTACTTAAATCGAAATAGTTAACTCAAAAATTAAAAAAACAACTACATGCAGGGATCCCACTTTGGAGATGGCTCATCCCAGGCTAAGGGAGGGGAGAAGTCTCTTTGAAAATAAAGGTGACATCATTTCTGTAAGGTGGCCTTTCATGAGAGTTCAGACAATTTTGACATTATTTTCAAGAAATGTTGACAGTGACAAATCAGACCACAGTCTCCTGATCTCAAACCCAAACCAAACAGCCCGTGGCCCCGAGCTACCTTCCCCAAACTGCTCAAAAAGGAAGCCACGCTAGGCCGGAAAGGAGCCAAGCATGACGAGAATCCCTGTTAATATTTATAACTGCTCTGCAGACAGAGACACAAACACACACATACACAAAAGCAGAGAGAGAGAGAGACATACACACAGAGACAGAGACACAGAAAGACACACACGGAGGGGCAGGAGAGACAGAGAAACAAAGATGGACACACACACACACACACACACACGCCCCCAAAAAGAGAGACAGACAGAAAGACACCGAGAGACACACACAGAGGAATGGGGGAGACGGAGAGAAATAGAGATGGATACACATAAAGAGAGAGAGAAAGAGACACATAGAGACATACACACACAGGGGGTGGGAGGGACAGAGAGAGACACAGAGAGAGAGGGACAGACACATACACCAAAAGAGAAAGAAAGAAGAATGGACACAAACATGTGCACACACACACACTGAAACAAAGAGAGAAAGAGAGGGGGGAGGGAGCAGACACACCTGGGGCAGGGCAATTACAATCATTGCTCCCCTTTACCCAGGGGCCAATTTTCTGGAGCTACTTAACAAACTGGAGCTCTGGTCAAATGCCTCAGTTTCTATCTTAAGCAAGTTGCTAAGACCTCATGGTCCCCCAATCTCAGAGTTACTAGGGGAGGGGAAGGTGAATGCACCAAGGCAATCCAGACCTGATCAAGATTCTATTCAATATAGCAAGTATTTATTAAGCCCCTACTACATGCCAAGCACTGCACTAAGCCCAGGAGAATGGAGGGGAAAAACCAAACAGGAAAATGGCCTCTGCCTCTCTCTCTCAGGAAGTTACATTATCCTGGTAGACACAAAATATTCACAGACACATTTATATAAGATACAAATTATTTGCAAAATTCTTTCAGCAGTAAAGGAGGGAGCCCGGGGGACTGCCGAGTGGGGATCTGAAGACCTCAAGCTGAAGGGGACCTTAGAAATCAATAGCCCAATCTCCCCATTTTTCAGTTGATGAAATTGATCTTTTAAGGGGCTGCCCAGGGTCACACAGGTGGCGAGCCTAGGAACAAAATCTGAATCCAGGTCTTCTGCTTCAGAACCAGGGTTCTTTTCCCTGCACCCATTTTCCCTCAGAAAATATCCCTTAAGGTGATAACATATGAGTAGAGTTCAGAGGGAGCTCAATGAAGAAGCTGGGTTACTCAGTGGGTACAGCAGCACACCTGACAATCTGTAAGGCCAGGGTTCAAATACGGCCTCACAAACTACTATGAGCCAGGACAAACCACTTAATCTATTTGCTTCAGTTTCCTCATCTGTAAAATGGCTTAATAATAGCACCTACCCTCCCAGGTTGATGTGAAGTTCAAATGAAATAATATTTGTAATGTAATACACTTTGTAAACCATAATATAATATATATTATGCATATAACACATATATAACAGAAATATAAATGTTATTATATCATCCCTCCCAATCTCTGAGCCTCGGTTTCTTATCTATAACACAGGGGAATTGGATTAGACCAGTGGAAGGCACCTGGAATTTGACATGAGAGAACCTGGCTTCAAATTCTAGCTCTGTCTCAGGTTGTATAGCCTTAGATCAATCACTGCTCCTTTGAATATGAATCTAAGCTCCTCATTTATAAAATGGGGGGGGGGGGAGAATCTAAAGTCCCTCCCCTCTATGATTTCTACTGTCTCAGTGGTTTTCAAAACCAATGAACTTTTTCAGAAGTCAGAGAAAATTAAGAACAGCTCCAGCCCCTCTCAGTCACTACATTGGCTCCTTCTCTACAGCCTTGGGGGCACAGAGCAGCCCAGGGGTCCTGAAGACTATTCTTCCAAACATTAGCTTTTTGATTGGAGAGTCTTTTCTTAAGCCATCAGCCAGACCAGTCAAGTTCAGAGAACATTCATCCCTAGGAGGTGGTCACCAAGTGAAGAAGGTCAAAGTGGAAAGAAGTCTGTGGTCCCAGATTCAAATCTTTCTTTGGATTACTTGGAACCTGAGCTTCAGCTCAATAGAGTTGGAGGCCTCTTCTAGTGCTCGTTCTAGGATGGATGTGTTTGACCATCAGAACATAATCTCTCTGAGGGCAGGAGCTCTTTTTGCCTTTTGTCCTACTTTTTTGCAGGTTTCCTGGGCATTTAATAAGCATTCAAGAAAAATAGGTTGACTTGTGGATCACAAGTGTTCCTTGTTGGGGCAGGCTGTAGGATTTAGGGGCAGGGTTTATCAACTCCATTTACATCTACATCATCATCATCATCATCACCACCACCACCACCACCACCACAGCTGAAGGCCACCAGGGGAGCGCCACAGTGCATAGAGTGCCAGGCTTGATGTCAGGAAGACTCATCTCCCTGAGTTCAAATGTGGCTTCAGATATTTCCTAGGTATGTGACTCTGAGCAAGTCACTTCACCCTGTGTGCCTCAGTTTCCTCATTTGTAAAATGAGCTAGAAAGAAATGGCAAACCCTCCAGTATCTTTGCCAAGAGAACCCCAAATGGGCTCATGAAGAATCAGACACCACTGAAATGGCTCAATAATCAATAATAATAATGAGAGTTAGCACTCATACTGTTTTATATGTTAACCCATTTAATTTTCACAATAACCCTGTGAGGTGGTATTATTATCCCTGTTTTACAAATTAAGAAACTGAGGCTGAAAAGGGTTATAATTGACTTATCTAGGATCACATGGCTAATAAGTAACCAGGGCAGAATCCCAAATCAGGTCTTCTCAACCCAAGTTCTGAGCTGTATACCAATGGAGATTATCCACACATAAGAAGTCATAAAGGCTATTGTGTTACTCACTTGTTCACACACACTTACATGGAACCAAACAGGCCTCTAAACTTCAGGCCTTTTTCTGTAAGTCTGTTCCCTAGCCTGGAATGCCATCCTTCCTGACTTTCATTTTGGAATTTGGGATTTTCTTGGTAAAGACATTAGAGTGGTTTGCCATTTTCTTCTCCAGCTCATTTTACAGATGAGGAAACTGAGGCAAACAGGTTTAAGTAACTTGTGCAGGGTCACACAGCTAGTCTGGGTTCGAACTCAGATTTTCCTCACTCCAGGCTCAGCACTCTAACCACTGTGCCACACAATTCCCTTCAAAGATACCTCCAACATGAAACCCTTCCTCATTCCCTCTAGATGCTAGCACCTCCTAGAAATTAAGGATAGTGACTAGATTTCTGGGAAATAGCAAACTCCCAGATTAGGAAAGTCCCTCTCCCAATGAGGGACAGCACCTTCTCTGTGACTTACGGTGCTTAAGAGTCGCCTGGAACTCATGATGCAAAATGCTATCCTTCTCTAGTAGAAAAAAATGACAGCTTCTGAATGTGGATCAAAGCATACTTTTTCATTACTTTATTACTCTTGCTTTTTTTAAAGTCTATGTTTTCTTTCACAACATGACTAACATAAAAATGTTCTGCATGGTTGCACATACACAACCCATATCAAATTGTTTCTCGATAAAGGGGCAGGAAAAGGAGGGAGAGAATTTGGAACTCAACAATTTTAAAACATGTTAAAAGTTATTTTTGCATCTAACTGAGGAAAAAATAAAATATTAAATTAATTTTTTAAAAGGTTGCTTAGAGGTATTAAACTCGAGTACAACCATGGCCACTAACCCATACATAAGGATCCCTGCCACAGTAGACTTAAAAATATATATCGCATATTAACATTATGTTCTAAAAGTATTTTTACATATGTTAAATATTTCCCAATTGCATTTTCATTTACTGAATATTGCTGTCCACAAGGCCGCCCTGTTGGATATCTTAGGCACTGGACAGCACTGAGATGGTGTCCAGCATAACACATCTAGAAGGGAGACTTGAAGCAATGTCTGATTCCATCATCAACTCTGCATCCATTAACCCACAATTCCCCTCATTTAATAAAATGGAAGCTGGGTGATTGAAGAACCCTTGACACAATAACATTTAAACAGTATTAAAAACCAGCTTCATGTATTTCACAGAACTGGCAGTTCAGCCCAAGCCCAAATAACCCTCTACACCACATCCAGGAAAATATAAACCCCTTTAGAGCAAATACTCTTTGTCTCTGTATCCTCAGGATCTTGCAAATGGCGGACAATGTCCTCTGAACGACCTCTAAACAAGGGGCCATCCCTTCCAGATGGGGAAGCCACTAAGGCTCCTAAAGCAGGCCTCTCCATTTAGAAAGTTGAGTTTTTTCCCCTTCTCAAAAATCAAATTTATCCAATTTCCATTTTTTATTTCACATTCTATCCTCAGGGACCAAGCAGAACAAAGCTAATCCATTTTCTATTCCATTGCCCAACCCAAGAAATCAGAGATTTCCAACCTACCCCACCCCTTCCTTTTCTAGGCTAAATGTTTATACTTTGGCTCAGTGTTTAGAAAAGCACTCCACAGGCATAATTCATACAAATATTCTATCCTTGTTTACAAAAAAAAAAAAAAAGGTGGAGGGGCAGAACCCACAAGAGCCCATGGTTTCCTAGTACCAGTCAAAACAATTATAAGAAAACAAAGGCAACAACAGATCGGTTTTCTCCCTCCTTATTTCTTATTCTTCCATATACCCATGCCAAAGAATTGCAGCCAAGTCAGGGGAAAGTTGAAATAGTCCTTATTGCCTATTCAAGGTCATTTACTTCCTGTTCACATATTTGGTACCCCCCATCACTACCCAGCCAGGCCGACCACAGAACTGGAACCCGGCCCACTGCACCTAATGGTGATTGCTGAAGAAACCGCAGAGACAAACAGAATCACGGGACCAGACTCTGAGATTCATTACTGATACAGCCGGGAATGTCTCCCTATTCCAAAGCTGAGAGGGTGGGGGTGTGATCCCCTTCTGTCCCTTTTATCCATCCTCCAAGATCCCAAGAGTCAGCCCTCTCCATCACTTTCTCAGATCTTGAAGATGCTAATGGGGGGGGGGGGTAATTAGGTCTGCCAGTTCTAGCCCCATTTTAAGGCTATCAACTGAGGCACAGCAAAGTGGGCGGAGCAATGGGGATTGAAGACTCTAGGGCTCTAGTCCTGGGCAAGGCACTCTGGGAGGTCAGTAAAACTGAGAGATACAGTATCTCTCCTAACATCCTTTCTGGTTTGCCTTTGTACAAGGTCAAACAGCTAATCATGCCTAAATGATCTAGAAGAAATCCCCATCTATAAAATGAAAAGTTTGAAAGAGCTGAGTGTAAGTCTCTAAAGTGCCTCCCAATTCTGGCTTAAAAGGGAGTCCAAGTAGACTACCACTGGCTGGGGGATGCTACTTAAATGTCCGAGCCTCAGTTTCCACAGCTATTAAATAAGGGTATGAGATCCAATGAATTAAGGTTCCTTCCCGCTCTCACTTTGGAATTCTATCATCTTTCCTAGCCCTGACACAGGATTCTGAGGGTCCCTTCTTGCTGTGTCCTTTTGTGCTGAGGGGCCCCTCCCTGCAGTATCTTAGGTTGGGAGGATCCCTCCTTACAGTACCTTGCGCTCAAAAGGGTCCCTCCCTGCAATATCCTGGACTGGGAGAGTCTCCCCCCACCCCACCCCCCTGCAATATCCTAGGTTGGAGGGTCTCTCTCTGCAGAATTCTGGGCTTGGCGGGTCCCTCCCTGCAGTATGCTGGGCTCAGAGGGTCCCTCCCTGCAGTATGCTGGGCTCTGAGGGTCCCTCCCTGCAATATCCTAGACTCGGAGGGTTCCTCCCTGCGGAATCCTAGGTTCTTAGGGTCCCGATCTCCCGTTCTAAGGTTCTCTCTGGTACCAAACCACGTCTATTGGCTGGCAGGCGGCAGAAGAGGTGTTTGTACCCAGCTCCCCTCCCCCTAATCCCACGCGCTTTACAGTCGAAAGAGACAAAAGAAATACACAGGGACGGGCTAAGACTGACCTGCTTGAAGGTGCTGGTGAGAAAGTAGATGAGAGACAGCCCGAAGACCAAGCCGAGCACCCAGCGCTTCCTCAGGAGCCTCCTCCACACCATAGAGGCCAAGTTCACCATCCCCGCCCCCGCTGCCCGCTGCGGCGGGCCCGCAGGGGGCCGGGGATGCAAGGGCCTGAGCTCGCCGACCTGGGGGTTCCGAGCTAAAGGGGCTCAGCCTGAGGGGCGGGTGGGGCTGCGGGGCCCATCGCGGCCGACTGCAGCCCGGAGGGGGGCAGGGGGTTCCGGGCCCCGCCCCCCAATGCGGCAGTTCAGCTCAGCACAGCGAGGGGCCCCCGCCCCATCGCCTCCCACACACGAGGGTCCGGGCTAAAGGGAATGGCACAGCGGAGGTGCTCCCGCGAGCCCGGCCGGCCCGGGAGGAGGAGAGGGGCCGGGGTCGGCCGCCCCCGAACCTTGCCCTCTCCTCCACCCCCACCCCCCCCGGGCTCTGGCTGGGCGACGCCAAGCTCTCCCCCGCGGCCCGGGCCCGCGATCCGAGCCCGCACCGATGCGCCCGCAGCAGCGCGAGCTGCGGGGCTCCGCCGCCCCCTCTGCCCAGACCCGCGCTCGCCCAGAGCAAACCCGAAAGCAGAGCCGGAGCGGCTCCTTCTGCCTTCCACCCTCCCCTCCGCCCCAGCAACCGAGCTCCAAAGGAGCTCGCTAGCTATTGGGCGTCGCGGTCGCCGTTCGATCGAATTTCCACCTTCCTATTGGCTAGTGCTACGATAGAAGGCGGGCTTTCGATTGCGGGTGTCAGGATGAGACTTTGAGTCGGTCCTAGAGACCACGGCTCAAGCCAATCTCCGGCCCGGGGGAGGGATGGACCAGGGCGTTAGGAGGAAGAAGTCGGAAGTCACGTGGAGTCCTTGCGGCCCAGTTGATTGGCTTGGCAGGACATGAATGATGCAGCTGTGATTGCAGGTAAAGAAAGAACCCCGCTTTTTTATTTCCTCGGATGCGGCTGCAGCCCTTCCCCCATCCTACCTCCTCCCCCATCTCCACCCCGCCCCGGGAGCCGGCAGAGATCTGTGCGTGCCCGGATTGCAGGGAGAGAGCCCTGGGCACCTGCAGCCGAAAATGCAACCTGGCTGCACGCCCACGCCGCAGCACTGGCAAGAGATGCTTGATACGTGCATGCCCTGAAATGCAGTAGTGCAAAGACCCGCGGGGACGGATTCAAACGCTGCATGGGCCGGAGGCCACGGGGCAGCCTTTCTGGGGTACCCAGGGCGATTCCAAGGGACTGAGGGGGTGGGGTCAAAATAGATTATTAAGAAAATTATACGGGCGGAAAAAAGAGAATTCCAAAACGAGACCTTTTTTTCATCCTACAAAACTTGAGGTAGTAATTTGCATTCTGCTACTGAGCTTTAGGACGGCACGGGAGGGGAGGGAAGATGGGGGGAGGGTCTGATCTGTTTAAAAGAGGCTTGTAAAAGGGGTGCATTAATGGAATGGTGACATCCAGGCTATTGTGCAGCATTTAGCACAGTACCCAGCACACAGTAACGGCTCAATAAAAGTTAATTGATGGATCGTATAGACGAGTACTTTCTTCATTTAAGATTTGAAATTTGCCATTGTAGGGCCAGGGTAGATCTGGATGGCTAAATCTCATTCTGCATGGGGATGGGTGCCAGCCCTGAATAGCTTCTGCTGTTACTAAGTTGAGGGGGGGGGCAGGTTCGGGTAGGGCTGCATCCCACCCTTTTATCCTTCCCATGTGAAGCTCCCCCAACTTGTCTCCGACACGTTTCTAAGATGGTTGCTGCAGTTTAGGAAGGCAGCACGTGGGAGCGTGAAACAAAGCATCCTCCTTCCAAAAAGATGAATCTTCAGAGGACCATATGTGTCAAGTTGATAAAAGAAATTCTCCACTGGGGAGCTCCCTACACCACATAAATCGTAATAAAAGCATAGTTTTAGGTCTGATGGGGACCTCGGGGGACCATCTACCTGCACACACACCCTCATGTTAAGGTGACAAAACAGGGACCCAGAGAAGATCACAGGACTGATTTAATTTTTTTAATCTATCTGACCAATATTCTTTATTGGGGAGGGAGGGTCATAGTGTGGAAGCTGTTTAATTTACTCAAAATCAAAGGATCACCCACTTAGAATTGGAAAGGTTTTGTCAGCCCATCAAAGTCAAAACTGTCATTTTGCAATCGAGAACCACACCTATCGAACATGATTTGAATGAAGCTTCACAGGCAAGAAGTTAAGTGAGCTTCAGTTCTAACTCAGGCCTTCTGACTCCAAATCTAACCTGCTTTCCATTGTACCAAATTGTAAAGCCCTACAACAAGAAGAAGCATTTTTAAAGTGCCCACTGTGTGCCAGGAAGAACCCACTGCTCTGGTCTCCAGGTTAGATAATTTATCCCTTCCCATCAGTTTGTGGACTTATGGGGTGAGGATGGAGAGAGATATGATATATACAATAATAACTCATACAAAATGCAACAAAATACATGTGTTGCGAAGTTCTGCGGAAAGCAGAATTTGAGGAAAAGGGAGATAATTTCTGATTAAAAATAACTGCTAATATTTTTGTAGCATCTACTATGAACTGGGCACTATGCAAATATTATCTGATTTGATTCTCAAACAATCCTGACAGGCAGGTACTATTATTAACCCCATTTTACAGGTGAGGAAACTGGTTAAATGATTTGCCCAGAGTCACCCTGTTAGTAAATATCTGAGCCTGGAACTTCGGTCTTCCTATATTCTTTTCAGTGCAGCACCTAGCTGCCCCTAAAGGAATCGGGGAAGTCTACTTGAAGGAAGAGACATCAGACTTGGGCCTTATAGGATGGATGGGTAGGATTTTAGCAAATGAAAATGAGAAGTGAATAAAAGAAAAGGCATTGCAGGTTTAGGAACACTTGAGTAAAGACTTAGAAGAAAGAAAAAATATTAAATAATTATGGCAGACTGGAATCAGAGGAGAAGAGTCTGAAAGTTGGACAGTAAATTTGGGCTAGGGGAGGATACTAACCAGATTGTAGAGAGCCTTGAATGCCAGGCAAAGCAATTTGAAATTTATCTAGTAGGAAGCCACTGAAAAAGTCTGAGTAGAAAAGTTATGGGATCACAGGGGAATGATTTGTTTGACAACGTGGACAAGATGGATTGGAGGAGGAGGATCTAGAGATGGGGGGGGGGGCATTTTGAAGACTGTTGCAATAGGCTAGGGATGTGATCAAGGAGAATAAAGAGGAAGGGGAGTTGTGTTTGGTGCTCCTGGACCTGACTGATACTCCTAAGAAGCCTATGGGAAAAGCAGAGTCAGCTGCTTGGGTGTCTAGGAGAGCATGAACCATCTCAGCAGGGAACGCTGTCAACAAAATGCCAGGGGTCTGACTGGGATTCTCAAATATCTTTGTGTTTCTTCTTGTGCCCTGTAGCTCACCTGACCAGCAAGTGTCTGCAGAGAAGAAAAAAAGGAGGAAGAGAAGATCTGCTCTTGCTGGGGTCTACCAGTCCTCCCTGTCACCATTCCCGCAACTTTGTCTCCAGGGGTGAACACCCCACTGGTCCTGAATGCCAGCTACAGGTCCCACCGTCATGGGGCTCTAAAGTCCATGTGGCTAACAACTCTGAACCAGGTGAGGGGTGTGTGTGTGTGTGTGTGTGTGTGTGTGTGTGTGTGTGTGTGTGTG
>JAJPUD010018913.1:2693-27628 GCA_023553655.1 Myrmecobius fasciatus | reverse complement strand
CCCCCCAGCTTGTCCCCCTCCTCATAGTTGGTGATCTTCTCGAGCCTCGTTACCCCCAGGAGAATGACCCATTGTGTGTATGTGTGTGTGGGGGTGCTGCTGCTTTGGCTTCCTTATTGTCGCTAGGCTGCTGATTTGCGTGAGGAGGCCCCGGGGTGACGGGTGCCCCAGAAATGGAGGAAACTGGCTTGGTAGGTTTGTAGGCCAGTCCTAACTGTGCTTACCTTGGAGATCCTAGTGTGGAGAGGCTGGGAAGTGATCAGGGCCAGGCGGGCCCGAGACAGAGCCCAGAACAGAAGAGCTGGCAGGGCCCTCAGAACAGGGGAGGTCAGAGCCGGGAGGGAACTTAGGATAGGGGGTGTCAGGGCTGGGAATGGGCCTAGGACAGGGGATGTCAGAGCTGGGAATGGGCCTAGAACAGGGGATGTCAGGGCTGGGAGGGGGCTTAGAACAGGGGATGTCAGAGCTGGGAATGGGCCTAGAACAGGGGGTGTCAGAGCTGGGAATGGGCCTAGAACAGGGGATGTCAGGGCTGGGAATGGGCCTAGAACAGGGGGTGTCAGGGCTGGGAGGGAACTTAGGATAGGGGGTGTCAGAGCTGAGAATGGGCCTAGAACAGGGGGTTGGGAGAGGACTCAGAGGCATCCCTTCCCCCATCCAGGCATCCCAGCTGAGGACAGTGTGCTCCAGAGAGGGGTGCAGAAGGAAAGCCCCTCTCTCTCTCTCACACTTTCTGGCTCAGGGCAGGGAATGCCCCATTTCCCGCCCCCTCTCTGTGGGGGGCCTTTTATCCGCCTGCTGGGGGACAGATGGAAGGCCAGGCCCTCCCGCCGCCCGCCAAGCAGAAGGCAGCCCTGCCGCTGCCCCCCAGCTCTCACTCCCGCACTGCTCGCGCGGCTTTTACAGTTGCCCGGGGACCTGTAAGTCTGTGCCCGCCGACTCCCGGGCATTTACATTTCCAGCCCTGGTGTCTATTAGCTCACTCTCGCCATTTCCTTGGTGGCCCTGCCTGCGTTACGGGGGAGCGGGGACACGGGGGAATGGCGCTCTGCCTGGATTTCAGCGCGTCTGGGACGGGCCGGCCCAAGGGGCTTGGGCTGGCGGGCCTGAGCTGGGGCCCCCCGAGCTGCTGAAGAGCTGGCGGGGCCTCCTCCTTTCGGGGCACCACACAGGATTGTGTGGGATGAGCCACGGGCAGGGCAGGATGGCATAGGATGGTCACAGGCAGGGCACAGTGGCCTGTGAGCAGGATGATGGGGGGCAGGGCAGGGTGACAGGGCTGCAGCGAGGGGGCGCCACACCATGCAGTCCGCCGGCTTGGGCTCAGACCTGAGTTCGGGTGCTGCACCAGGTGCGTGCCAGTGGCCAGGCCCTGCAGTGACTCAGCTTTCAGTCTCGGAGGCAGCCGTCCCTCTCCTTTTGTGCCCGCGCCTCGCCGCAGCCCTGTTGCACCCCGCCTGCTCTCTCGCACTGGGGCTCACCTTGAACTTCTCCCTCTTGGTTGCCACACCGTTGGCCCCCTGCAGTTATGATCGCTGGGGCCGCGGCGTCCCATGATTCTTATCTCTATGGCGTTGCCAGCACCACGTTGGGGTGAAGAACCACGGGGGACGTTGTCATGGAAACCCCGCGGAGGCCGAGGGACACTAAGGAGCCCAGCGGTTTGCAGGGACCTGCCCGGCCCTGCCGCCCAGTGCGTTCTTTCCAAGATGGGGCCCAGTGGGAATGAGCGGCTTCTTTTCATCCCCTTGGTCTGTAGTGTGTGAATGGCAGGGCGGGATTCTCCAGAGTAATTAAGGCACTTAATGAGACTGGCCCAAGATGGGCGCTGGAGGAAGCTCCCACCAGGTGCCAGGGAGACCCAGAAAGAACGAGCTCCGGGGGGAGGGGGTGCAGCCTGTACCTGGGCAGCCCCCGCCCTTGGCAGCTCATGTTCTGCACAAGCTCCCTCTTGTGGCTCTCGGGGGTCACTTCAGCGGGCTCAGACTCTGTGACCCCATGTGGGGTCTTCTGGGCCAAGATGGTGGCGGGATTGGCCATTTCCTTCTCCAGCCCGTTGTACAGGTGAGGACACTGAGGCAGGCAGCCTGCAAGGGCTCGTGCAGGGTCGCACGACCAGTTAGTGTCTGCGGCTGGATCTGCGCTCAGAACTTCCCGACTCCAGGCCGTGGGCACCTTCTAGCCACACGCACATACAGGGGCAGGAAAGGGGGGCGCTTGAAGACAGGGACCCCCGGGGCACGAATCTCTCTTTATTTGTCCTCGGTGCTGGACCTTCTCTGGGATGCTGTCAGCGCCATTGGCGGGCACCCACTCTCCGCCTGGCACGGCATTAATAGTGGCGGGCATTTAGGGCTGTGCCCACTTTGGGGAATCTTGGGTGGTTTTTGCTGACTCCCCCGCCCCCGCCTCAGCTGCCCAGGTCCAGGGAGCGGATTACCAGTGTCTTCCTCCCTCCCCCAGCACAGGGGGCCGGGCTCGGGGCAGTGAAGGGGATGCAGAATCGCTGGCTGATGGGCTGCTGTGCCTGTGTGTGTCTGGGTATGTGTGTGAGCATGCATGCATGGCCTGTGCCACACAACACACGTGTGTGCATGCAGGTGCCATGTGTGCATGCAGGTGCCATGTGGTCCATGCACGCATGTGTGTGCTGGGCACACATGTGTCTGTGGGCACATGTGTGAGCGTGCATATACGCCCTGTGTCATACAGTGCACATGTGTGTGCATGCAGGTGCCACATGGTCCATGTGTGCGTGTGTTGCTGGGCATGTGCGTGCACATGTGTGAGCATGCATGCACGGCCTGTGTCACACAATGCACGTGTGTGCATGCAGGTGCCGTGTGGTCCATGTGTGCATGCTTATGCCTGGTGCGCACCCCTCGCTGGTCACCAGGGCACGGGCCTGCAGGCCCACGGCCCCCTCCCCACCAGTAGCGCCTCACTGCCCCTCGGCGGGCATGGGGACGGCCGCCCCGTCCCGGTGGCTCTCGCGCCAGTCTGCGGCTGCCAGCGCTCTGGAGCCTTCTTCGGCTGCCCGCCTCTTTCCTTCCCCTTAATGGGCCGGCTCCTCGCTCCCCTCTTTGGGAAATGGATTTGCCATTATCCTCCGCTGCTTTTCTTCTCTCTGCCTCCCCCTCCTCCTCCTCCTCCTCCTCCTCCCACTTCCCTCCTCCCGGCCGTCCTCGTGTGGCTCTCCCGAGCCTGGGCCTGGCAGGGCCGAGCTGAGAGGCGCTGACTTGGTCCTCGCTTCCCGCCGGCCCGGCCGCTCTGGGGCAAAGGGAGGGATTTGGGGGAAGGGGGAAGGGAAGGAAGTAAATTATATATTGAACTCCTAACTGATGCTGAGGCCTTGTGGTTTCCATGGCAGCCAGCCTGGAAATAGCTCACTGTGACATCAGCATGGTACAGGTAGAGTCAGATCCAGCCCCGCTCCCCGAATGAGGGAGCACGGAGGGGAGGAAGGATGTGCTCGTAATTAGCATATGCAAATAGCCACCCGGCGGGGGAAACAGGGCGGGGCCCAGGAGTGGGGCCTAGCATCCCGGGGACCATGGGCCCGGCCCTGCCGGGGGCCTCCTGCAGGTAAGGAGAGCAGGGGTGGGGGCGGAGGGCGGACCGGGACCACGGGGGGTAGTGCCCGGGGCTCTCCTTGGCATTCGCCAGCTCGTTCTCGGGGCTCCATACGCTCGAGGGGCAGTGTCAGGCCCAGGGGAAGTGGCCGGCTCTGGGCGGCTGGCGCTCCCTGGACCCTCGTGCCCAGGGGCTTATCCCTAGAAGTCCCGGACTTCCCCGTGGCTCAGATCAGTCTGGAGGGCCCGGCCTGGCCCGGCCCAGCCCAACCGGGAGTCTTGCTAAATCCAAGAATGGTCAGCTGGCGTTGGCCAGTGACCAGACCCGGGCCTGGGAAGCAAACCCTGTGCCAGAGGGGCAGGGGCCCTGGGGGCCAAGACAACCTGGCCCGGCCTCCCAGCCTGCCCCAGCCTTCCCGTCATCCAGCCCGCCTCCGGGGGCCACCCACAGCCAGAGCACCACCCACCTGCCCGCCTCCTGTGCCAGTTATGACTCCAGCCTTCCCACCGTGTGCCCCTTCCTCCCTCTGCCCACCCGGCCTGCCACCCAGCTGGGCCAAAGCAACAGGCGATCGCTTCAGGCATTGAGCCCAGGGCTTCTGTGTCACGGGGTCCTTAGGTCCCGTCTCTGCCATGCAGACCTTGACCGTGGGCTCACTGCCTTCCTTAGCACGGGCCTGGCACACGGGGCCAGATCAGCATTTGCCATCATCATTGTCGTCATTATTGTCACTTGTTATCGTGTGCCTGGGTGATCTTCAGCCCCCTGGAGAGCTGATCTCCCCAAAACGCTCGCCCTTTTTTCTGACGGGATGACCCCGAAAAGGCAGTGTTCTTCTATAGCTGTTTGTAAGGTGCTTAGCGTGGCCTGCACACAGTAGGCACTTAATAAATGCTTATCCCCTTCCTTTCTCTCATATACCCTCTCTGGCTTTGCTGGACGCCCCCTGCCGGCTCTGGGAAGCAAAGGCACAGCTGGCCCATTTCAGAGGGCACGTGTTCTCATTAGATTGTAAGCTCCATGGGGACAGGGCCTATGTCACTTTTTTCTTACCTTAGCACCCCCAGCACCAGAGTCTGCCACACAGTAGGTGCTAGTACCAGAATCTGGCGCACAGTAGGCACTAGCTCCAGCACACAGTAGATGCTAGCACCAGCACCCAGCGCATAGTAGGTGATTTATAAATTTTTTCCCCATCAAGTTGGACTGGTCAATCCCTTTAAAGTTTTTTTTTTTTTTTTCTGGTGTTTCCTCCTGGTGGGATGTTGGCCCTGGAACCTTGAAGGCTTTGTTAGTGGACCCCGATCTCTGGTGGGTCCTGCCAAGCTGAAAGGGCTCATGAATAGGAGCCCAGGTGATCAGCCCAGGTAAAGGGGGGGTGTGTGCCTAAGGGAGGGATTCAACCAAAGATACGCTAGTTCTCAAAAGCGTTAGAGCTCTTGCCTCCATTCCCTGCCCCTGCCCCCTGAGGATGTCCTCGGTGTTTGCCCCATTTACAGCCGAAAAGCGGGAAGCAGGGGTTAGACCGCCAGATCCCTCAGGGTGTGGACCTCCCCGTCTTCTCCGGCTTCCCCTTGGCACCTCAGAGAAGGCTTGGCCCTTGGGGGGCACTCAGACATTATTTGTGAACTTGACCAGCTGGACGGAGAGCTCTCCCTTCTTTGCTCTGCAGATCCGGTGGGTAATGCTCTGTAGTGGAGTGGGGAGAAGCCCCGGGGAGACCGGGAGCGGGGAAAGGGGGGCTCATTTCCAGAGGCGGAGGCCCCACAAAGGCAGCTTTGGGTGTGTCTGAGCTTCAGTGTACTGAGCTGTGTGCAAGGAGAAGAGGGGGAGGGGAGGGAAAGCCTGTGAGTGTCACATGTACGTTCTGGGTAGGGTGTGTGTGTGTGTGTGTGTGTGTGTGTGTGTGTGTGTGTGTGTAGGTGGGTGGGTGGTAGATGAAGAGCCCAAGCCTGTTCCCTGAAAATTAGATTAATGATAATTAATCACAGTAATCATGATAACAATAATCTAAGAATGAGAATAAAAATCCAAGAGGGGCGAAGGTGTTTTCCCATCATCCAGCCCTGTTGGCTGCTTATCTCTTGTTCAGCAAGCTCAGGAAATCCTTAAAGTAGGGCAGAGAGAGGGAACGAGAGAGACAGAGACGGGGGGGGGGGGAGATAGAGAGGGAGAAAGGGGGGGAAATAAAGAGAGAGATGGGGGAAATAGAGAGGGAGAAAAGGGGGGAGATAGAGAGATGGGGGAAATAGGGAGAAAAAGGGGGAGAGAGAGACAGGAGGGAGGGAGAGAGAGACAGAGGGAGAGAGATAGAGAGAAAAAGGGGGAGATAGAGATGGAGAGAGAGATGAGGGGAGAGAGGGAGAAAAAGGGGGAGATAGGGAGACAGAGACAGAGAGGGAGAAAAAGGGGGAGAGAGAAAGAGAGGGAGGGAGGGAGGGAGGGAGATAGAGGGAAAAAGGGGGGAAATAGGGAGAAAAAGAGGGGGAGATAGAAAGACGGGGAGAGAGAGAAAGAGAGAGACAGAGACAGAGAGCCAGGCAATAAGAGAGACAGACAGAGAGAGAGGGAGAGGGAGAGACAGACAGACAGAGAGAGGGAGAGACAGAGAGAGAGACAGACAGACAGAGAGGGAGAGACAGACAGACAGAGAGAGGGAGAAACAGAAAGACAGAGAGAGAGACAGACAGACAGAGAGGGAGAGACGGACAGACAGAGACAGACAGACAGAGACAGACAGAAAGAGACAGTTAAGAAGGTGAGAGAGTGAGTGTGGATGGTGTTGGAGGATGAGGCTGGGGGGGGGTGGAGAGGCTGGGTACCATGGGGGCTCTCATTGCCCCAGGAGCTGGCAGGGTACCCAAGAGGGGGCCAGGAAGGGCCAGAAGCCATTGGGGTCAGAAGCATTAACCTCTCCTGGAGCAGGGAGGAGCTCCTAACCCCTCCACCCTGGTAGGGGAAGAAGCTCCCCCAGGTCACCCCCTCAGTAAAGGGCCCGAGCCAAGATGGTAGCCCCGGAGCCAGGCTTCCTGCCATTACCGTCCCCTGGCACCGCGCTGGTCCTTGGACTTCCACCTTTTGGAGCGGGCATGTTGAATAGAAACCCCAGCCGTCCCCCCTGCTCCCCCCGAAATTGGTTTTTAAAACAAAGGGGCCTCGGATCCCAGCACGGCCCAGCGGGTTTCGGCTCTGAGCAAAGCCAAGCGGGTTTTGGTGAGTCACCTGGGAGAGTCCCGAGTGGATCAGCAGTGAAAAGGTCCGAGTTTCTGGCATTCTCCTGGGCACGGGGGGCTCAGCCTCTCTCTGGGACTTAGGAAACGGAACCGACACCCTCCCTCTCCTTTGAGTTCAGTTTGTGCAACAGCCGGGGTCCCCCATGACCTTGGGAGCCCGTGCTTCAGTGTGGAAGGCTTTGGGTAACCGCAGTTGCACGCGGCGGCCTGAGCCCCCATCTGGCGTGTCATCTGTCAGCAGAGTGACAAAGTAAACAGCAAGAGAAGCCCCTGCCTCCCCCAGCCAGGGGTCCGGCCCAGATTCCCGTCTCCGTCTGTGGCTCATGCTCTTTGGGTTGCAGCTCCATCCCTCAGGGGCCGTGCAGTGCCCTTGGTCCAGCCCGCCCCGTCCTTGGTCCAGACCATCCTTGTCCTTGGTCCAGCCCATCCTGCCCTTGGTCCAGCCCTTCCTGCCCTTGGTCCAGCCTGTTTCTGCCCTTGGTCCAGCCCGTCCCTGCCAGTGCTGCTCGCTGCCTCCAGACTTGGCCGGGCTGATCTCTGGGGCTCTTCTCCCTCCAAGGGAACGTCGTTTTCCTTCTCTGAGCCTGTTGGGCCAGTATCCATCAGTGCGTTCCCCATGGTGTTCTATTTTTTTGTCAGCTGCTCCACCTGCACCCCCCTCCCCGGCAGGCGGCTCCCCGGCTCCGTGATGTTTATCCTGGGGTGCCAGTTTCTTTCATCTCCTCGCGTTCCTGGATATTGAGCTCCCAGGCCGTGGCAATTAACTTGAAGCTTTAATAAATCTCCAGGAGACTCTTAGCAGGCCTGAGAAGGTTTGCAGCCGGTCACATGTGCCCTGCACTTCTGACCTCCCGTGCCACGGTCCCTCTGTCCCTGCCCCTTCCAGCAGGATCAGAGCTGGGAGCACCCCAGAGACCACCCCCTCATCTCACAGACGTGTAACCTCCAGGGGCTTGGAGTCAGTTCCCGGAGGTCACACAGCAGACCCCAGATTTGGCTGCAAAGTCGGGGCCCTTTCTGTGGCACCACATGATAAGAAGGAAGGCGCGTCCCGGGATAAATGAATAAAACGTGGAGTCAGGCGTGATGGCGCGCCCTTGGGGAAGCTGAGACCCGCAGAGTTCTGGGAGGGAAGTTTGCCCCGGCATCCGTGGGGAAGGAGGCGGGCACACAGGTCCAGATTGGAACTGGGGTGGGTGAGTGGGCAAGGGCGTTTCCAGGTGGGGTGTCCTTGAGTCTGGAGATTTCTGTGAGAATCCGAGCAGGAGCCCAGGGGGAGATCCAGGGGAGGCCGCCTGGCACACGGAGGCCCGGGCCAGGACGGGGGTAGGGACTCGGACCTTCAGCTGCTCCTTGTCCTGTGTGAGCCCGGGATCTCAGAGGTTCGCCGCGGCTTCGGTGAAATCTGGCAAGGAGAGAATAAGCTTCCTCTCTGCCGGCGATTACCTGAACCCGCCAAGTGATGAATTTTTCAGGGCCCTCCCACCGGCAGGAGCCTTGACCCGGAGCTCGGTTTGATGTAGGGCCGGCTAAAAATAGTGGCTGTGGTAGGAGCAGTCGGGGCAAACTCCCTCAGTACGAGCGAGGCTGAAACGGCTTTTTTTCCACTTTTAAGGAGACGGGAAGACTCTACAGAGACTCCCCCGATATTAAACTGCTCGTGGGGGACGGTGGCTCCCAGCAGGCAAGGCCCCGTCAGATCGTCCCCCTGCTCAGCGTGCCACGGGCCCGAACTTTGCCTGCTTCTCCAGAATTTCAGCTCAGCTCATTAAAGGGGTTCCCCCTCACAATAGGAAAACCCGAGCTGAGCCGGGAGCATTTGCCTGACGTTCATCTTCCCCTAATAATAATTTACATTTACTTTATGTGTGACGCGTCCACGAGCCGCCGCGGCTCAAATGCTGAGCTCCCGTTGGACGAGCCGAGGACACGTCCAGCATTTACCCAGCCGGTCCGGCCACTGGACGAGCAGAGCCTGGGGCCCGTGCCCTCGGCCTTCCCTGCTTGGCAGGAGCTCCCCGAGACTGGTCTGGTTTTTGAGGTGTTACCTTTAACCCACAAGAAGATGGGTTGGATACGTCAGGGTCCCCCGGTCTCTGTCAGGGTCCCACGTCCCTGACGATGGCACCTTCTGTTCAGTACAAAGGCCGGCTCAGAAGCCTGGGATGCTTTGGTTTTATAGGCCGGATCCAGGCCGTCTCCTTGGGTCTGGGACAATAGCCGCTGTCTCATTGATGTCCCCCCCACCCCATTTTCCAGATGAGGAGACAGGGCAGGATGAGGGCAGGTGCCAGGATAAATGAATAATGCCAGTCCTCGTGGCACATGGGCAGGGAAGATCTTTGAGCTGCGGTGGGCTGCACCAGTGGCAGATATGGGGCTTGAACCCAGGTTTCCTAACGCCCAGCCTGGCTGTGGAGTGAACAGAGCTGCCCAAGGGATCCAGGCCACCAGGAAGGGCTAAGAGCCCCTGGTCAGGTAAATCTCACCAACTTTTATTCATGGGACACAGTTCTTTAAAAATGGGACAGATGAGGGGCAGCTAGGTGGCGCAGTGGATAGAGCACCAGCCCTGAAGTCAGGAGGACCTGAGTTCAAATCTGGCCTCAGACACTTAACATTCCCTAGCTGTGTGACCCTGGGCAAGTCACTTAACCCCAATTGCCTCAGGAAAAGAAATGGGACAGATGATGTTCATATCCTGCTACTGACTCCCGCCCACTGCCTGGCATTCTGCTGCCCTGCGGGCATCCCCACTGTGGATTCCTGGGCGATTGTGGTACGGACAGTAACATATTACGAGAGGGAAGGGAAGGGGTGACCCAGAAAGGGGACGGGTAGCAAGAACCAGTAGATGGAGGGACAGGCCCGGTGAGAGAGAACCTTCCAGAACCAGAGAGGGTGAGGGCTTACCTGAGCTTGGAATCACAGTGGCCAGGGAATGACCTCAGGCACACAGTTGGCGTTTGATAAATGCTGCCTGATTGGTTCTCCCTGAATGGGTTATTAACTGAATTATGGTGGGCTTCCTGATGCTCTTGTAGCCTGGCTCTGGGGGGATGAGGCTGCTGTCCTCGCGCCTCTCGAGGGAGAAGGGCAGACACGTTATCCCTCCGATTTCTCTCTCCTCCTGTCCATGCTCTGCTTGTTCATCTCCAGAGGTCACCCCCCCCTCCCCAAGCTCCAAAAGGATGGAGAGCAGTGGGCCCTGTCCCAGAGTGCCCTACGGCGTGACAGCCCCTGGCATTCCTGCCAGGATTGAGTGGCCTGGGGCCTGGAGGGCCCACTCTCCCTAAGCCGGGTTCCTAAAGGGAGCAAGCAAGCAGGCAGGAGGTCCCCTTCCAGGCCAGGCAGCCACCATCACCCTAAAGTTGGGCTGGCTGGGGCCCTCAGAGGCCTGAAGCAGGAGCCCCTTCTATGTCAGGCCAGTGAGTGGACATCCTCCTCACTGGTCAGAGACGTCCAGGGAGCTCGGGCCCTCGGGAGCCCTCTCACACGAGCCTTGCTGCTGGGTCGCCGGTGTGGACCGGTCCGCCATCCCACAGCAGCCCCGCTGCTAACTGCGCCCAGGATGGCTTCAGGGGCCACCGTGCTGGAGCTCTGGACGTCTGGCCACTTGGGTCTGGAAGCTTTTATTGTCCTTGTCTGGCTGTTAGCAGCCCGGTGACGTGAAACAATTCCCATTCAGCGCCTGCTGACACCCCCTCGTCCGTCTGGCGCTCCCGCGCCATCCGTCCCAGCCCGGCCGCTCTGCCCCCATACCAACCAGCCGCCCCTCACGGCGTGACCCATGCCTTGTTAGCACGGCAGTGGAGACACAGCCGGCTGCTGGGCGATGTTTGGGCGTCTTGGGCTCCTGAGGGGGACAGCGCAGGGCCTTGCTGTGCCCCTGGCAGCTTCTGGCTGTGTCTGGGACCCTCTGGGGGACTAAAGCCCCGATGGCAGAGCCCCTTTTGTGGGAAAGAAGATGGGGAATTCCCCAGAGCTTTAATGGGGGGGGGCGAGATAAGAGACAACTGCCTGAGAACTTCACAGAAACAGAAATCAGGGACTTTCAAGACCCTTAGAACAGAGAGGGGAGGGTTCCCTCATCTCACAGAGGGGGAAACTGAGGGCAGACCCTTCAAACAGCAGCGGTCTCGGGAGCCAGTTTCTCTCATTTTTTCTTGAGCAGAACTTTCTTTCCTCAACACCCCTCACAAGGTCACATCCAGCCTCTCCTAAAGACCAGCCCCCCACTTTGCAAGGCAGTCCCTTCCCTTTCGGGGCAATTTTCCCTTACATGGGACTGGAGAGTGCAGGACTTGGGATGCCCACCCCTGAGTCTGGCGCACTCTGCCATGCTGTGGGGCAGAGGGCCAACCCATGGCAACCTCCCCTCCCTCTCCCTCTGTCTCGTGGTCTTCGTGGCCTCTGGAGATCAGAGATGAATTAGCTCCTTCACAAGGGGAGACTGATACCGAAAAAGCCTAACTAGGGATGTGCAGGTGGGGCGGCTGTCCTAGCTATGGTGCTGAATTCAACGCTACAACAGAATAATCAAGGCCGGCCCTACCCCTGGGAGACAGCTCAGGGTGCTGGGCTCAGAGTCAGGAAACCCCAGATTCAAATTCAGCCTCTCCTGGGCAAGTAACGTAACCTCTCTTGCTCTCAGCTTCCTCTTAGAGAGAGGGATGGACTCAGTGACCTCTAAGGTCCTTTCCACCTAGGGGTCTGGGTTCCAGGTCCACTTTTGGTCATGTGTTAAAAGGAGATAGATTAGTAAGTGCTTACTGACTGCTTACCTGGGGCCTACCGGCCTTTACCTATAGCGGGTGGATTGGGGAGCAAAAGCAGGGCCTCGGACCTGACCTTTAGCCCCTGACCTCTCCGGGTCTCATTTTCTTCATCTGGAAAATGAAGGCATCTTGGCCCATCCTCAGCCATTGGCTGCTACTTACAGGGCCCTTCTGGGGAACTAAGATGTGAAATGCTGAAAACAGACTTTATTTGTAAAAGGATCGATTATATTGAAGTGCAGTGGCCAAAATAGAAAAGAGGGAGGAAAAGAGGGAGGGAGGAAGAGAGGAAAGAAGGGAGAAAGTGAGGGAAGAAGGGAGGAAGAGAGAAAGAAAGGAAGGGAGGAAGGGAAGAAAGGAGGGAGCGAAGAAAGGAAAAAGTGAGGGAAGGAGGGAGGGAGGGAGGGAAAAAGGAAAGGAGAGAGGGAGGAAAGAAGGGAAAAGGGAAAGAAGGGAGAAAGGGAGGGAAGAAAGAAGGAAAAAAAGGAAAAGGGAGGGAAAGAGAGGAAGGGAGGGAGGAAAGAAATGAAAGGAGGAAGGGAAGAAGGAAGGGAGGGAGGAAGAGAGGGAGGAAGAGAGAAAGAAATGAAAGGAGGGAGGGAGGAAGAGAGGGAGGAAAGAAAGGAGGAAGAGAGAAAGAAAGGAAGAGAAGAAGAAAAGGAGAGGAACAAGGAAGTAAAGAAAGTCAGTTGCAGGGGGAGGGAGGCGGTCCTCTTGCCTAGAATGGCACTGAATGACATGGAGCTCCCTGGAGAGGGGGAGCTTTTGGGGCTGGGAGTATGGGTTTTGGTCCCTTCCCCTCCCCGAGGCCCCGGCTCTAGGCAGGATCCTGTAAGCCATCAGCTGCCATCTCCTCCTGGAAACCTGCCTTGTCCTGCTTGGTCTGTGTACGGGTTTGGGGGCTCTGCCTGATGCGTGACTGAGGGGGCAGCCCCCTGTGCCCTGCACTGGCCGCCAGGTCCCGCTGCCTAAGTCCTGGGGTTATAGTTCTCAGGGAGCCCACGCTGCTGGAGCCCTCAGGCTGGCCAGGAATGGAGGCTGGTCCCGTGCCTCAGAGGGGCCCTGTGCCCGCCGGGCCGAGAGCCCGCTTCCCGTGGGCTGGAGGGTTCCGGCTCGGAGTCCCCTCCTGGGGAGCTCATCATCACGCGGCTCCTGAGGCTCGAGGAGCTCACCGCCAGCAGCTGCCCACCTCCTACCTGCTGGGGCCCGCCGGCTCTGCCTGCAGCCAGCGTCCTGCTGGGTCTTTATTGGAGGGGAAGGCCCAGAGCGGGCGCAGGCGCCATCAAATGCTTCCTTCATCCATCAAATGCCAGCTGCTTCCTTCATCCATCAAACTGAGTGCATTCGGGCCCTTCCAGCTTTCCAAAGCGGAGTGAGCCTCCCTCAATCCGCAAAGAGGGAGAGCAGCAGCACCGGGAGCAGCCTGGAGCCCTTCAGGACGGCCGGTTGCTAGGACAGGGATACCCCTAAGGACTGACTGACAGCTGGTGGCTGGGGAAAGGCCACTGTCCCTTGTCCTCCCACCACGCCCGCCCCCCTTCCATCTCCACCAGAAATTCGGGCCCTGGGTGCCCCCCACCCCGCCCAGGCTGTCAGAGGGGCAGCCTCGCCCTGTTTGCCAGCACCCACCACTTCCAGTATGGCACCTTTGCCCTGCCCTCCCCCATCTCCTTTCCTTATCCAGCACCTGCTGCTGTATTGTCTGTTCTATCTATAGCGGCAGCCTCTTGAGGGCAGGATTGATTTCTTTCCTTTCTATCTGTCCCCAGAGCCTGGTCATAGAAGGTGTTTAATAAATGCATATTCTCCCTCTCCTCCCCACCCCCATCTCTCTCTCTCTCTCTCTCTTTCTCTGTCTCTCTCTCTCTTTCTCTGTCTCTCTTTCTCTGTGTCTCTGTCTCTGTCTGTCTCTGTCTCTCTCTCTCTTTCTCTGTGTCTCTGTCTCTGTCTCTCTCTTCTCTCTCTCTTTCTCTGTCTTTCTTTTCTCTCTTTCTCTGTGTCTCTCTCTTTTCTCTCTCTCTGTCTCTCTCTGTGTCTCTCCCTTCATCTCTCTCTCTCTCCTTCCTCTTTCCTTCCTTTTTTTTTCTTCCTTCTTTTCTTCCTCCTTCCTCCTCCTCTTCCTCATTTTCTCTCCAGAACGCTGCCTTAAGAAACCTAACGGGGGTTGACCGAGACCTAGGGAAAGTCGGCCTCCGGTCCTCCTGTGTCTTTTGCCCCAGTGCAGCTGCTGACCCGGAAGGGGCGGCCCCACATCCTTAGGAAGGAAGGGAAGCCCAGTAGAGCCCGGAGCCAGTGCCAGGCCCCCAGAGCCCTCCACAGCAGTCCAGCCAGCCAAGGAGCAGTGTGAAGTCCTTGCTGTGTCCCAGGGGCTTCCCTAAGCAGTCCCAGGGGCGTGCAGGCCAAACTGAGGGCCCTTTAGGGGGATCTTTGAGAAATGCTGCAGAACAAAAATCGTCGGGAGAACGGGAACAGTCCCGACTTTTAAAGTGGGCGACGTGTTGACTTCTGGGAATAACAGTTCAGGAAGCTTAACGTTTCAGTTCTAGGAGAAGCGATGAGCTGGCCGGTTGGCGGTGATCACCAGAAGCCAGTCCGGGTTCCTTCCTAGGCCCTGTGTCTGCAGTTCAGATCCTGCCTCAGCTGCTTACTAGCTAGCTCGGATCCCAGCCTCAGTTTCCCTATTTGTAAAGCGGGGATGATAATAATAGCGCTCGTCTTTGGGTCACTGCAAGGATCCTACAGGTGGAGGGCTGACTTTTAAGCGTTCTGTTAGTGACTGTGTTCCTTGTGGGATGGGGCCATTATTCCCGGTAAGTGGGGGACCGTGCTTTCTCCCCTGAACTCCCCGTGGTATCGTCGCAAACGTCCGGGGAAATGTCCGGGGGCCGTGACTCGATGAAGTCGCCGCTGCTCTAGCCCTGTGGGCAGGAGCTCGGGGAGATGGATGCTGAGCTGCTTGAGCGGCCCTGCCAGGACGGCTTTAATGAATGGATTTGTGACACGCTCGCGGGAGGTCTTGAAACGGCTTCGGATGCCGAGTTGGGAGGGAGTAGGATGCCAGACTCGGGGCCAGCCTGATAATTGCCTTCGGGGGCCCGCGGTCTCCTTTGAGTTCTCTGAGCTCCTGTTGTGCGGAAGGAAGCGTATGATTGATTGACTGATTGATGGGTTCCCCTTCCCCGGGGAGAGCTAGGCCCAGTGGGTCAGAGTTGAATGGCGAACCCGGCTGGGCCATGGGAGTCTTCCTATCTAGGTCTGGCCGTCTCCTTGAGGAGCGGGTTCCTTGGCAAAGCCGGCAGAGACTCGGTGGCCGGGGTCCGAAATATTGAAGAGGTTCCACGAGATGTTTGAGTGACCTTGGCAGGAACACATGGGGGGGAATGGGGCGAGATCCGACAGTCTGGGTCCTGTGCCTCAGCCAGAGTTCTTCCCGACCCTGAGCGGCGCTGGGTCCCGTGGTCCGTCTCTATCGCGCCTTTGAGGCACAAAATGAACTTTCCCACTCATGGACTCTGCGTGCATGCACACCCATGCACACTCATCATGCATACACACAAATGCATACACTCATCATGCATACACACAAATGCATGCACACCCACGCACTCACAACACACACACGCACAAATGCATGCATACACACAAATGCATGCACACTCATCATGCATGCACACAAATGCATGCACATTCACAACACACACAATTGCATGCACGCTCATAATGCACACACACAAATGCATGCACATTCACAACGCACACACACAAGTGCATGCACACTCATGATGCATACACACAAAGGCATGCACATACATGGCATACATATGCATAGTGCAACACAACACACACTTAAAGTGCACGCACAAATGCATGCACATACATAGCGCACATGTGCACAGTGCAATGCACACTCATGATGCATACACACAAATGCATGTACATACATAGCACACACAGTGCAATGCACACTCACAATGCATATACACACATGGACACTCATGGTGCATACACACAAATGTATGCACATACATAGCACACACGTGGACATGCAATGCACACTCATACATAATGCACACATTGCACAGTACACGTGCACACTCACAATGCAAACATACAAATGCATGCACATACATAGCACACACATACACAGTGCAATGCACACTTACAGATAATGCACATGTAAACACATGCACACTCACAATGCAGACACACAAATGCATGCACACATACAGCATGTACATGCACAGTGCAATGCACACACACACACTCATGCAGATGCACAGCTGGTCCACAGACACTGGGGGCTGGTCGGACAGCTGAGAGCCCCCACCCGCTGGACCAGCGGGCCAGCCCCTGAGTGATGGGGACCAGGGCTGACATCTGCTGCCCGCTGCTGCTCCGAGAGCAGAATCTCTTTTTCGCTGCTTCCTCCGGGCCTAATTTACACCCCTCAGCCCCCCTCCCTCTGCAGCCCCCGGCCCCATACCCTCCCAGCGCCGCCCTCAGCCAGATGTCCCCCTGGCCCTGGCCGTCAGCCGTCGGCAGAGCGGGCCTGACCCTTCCTCGGGCCTCTTGTAACGTCTCCCAAGGTTGACAGTGATCCATCGACGAGCGCTCCCTGGGCACAAACCTCAAGCCAGTCGCTCATCCGCCTAATCGCTCGGCCCTCTGGGCCATATTTCTCCATTTATTGATGAGCGCGGGCCGGGGGAGACGGGACCGAGAGCCGGGCGGACGGCGAGACGGATCGCAGCCGAGGCTCGTCGGCGAGCCGGGCCCGCCCCGGCCTCGAAGGGCCGAAGGAGCGGGGTCTCGGCCGGACGGCGGCTCCTCAGGGGCCGTGTGGACCAGTGGGTTGGGAGCAGGAGAGGCCAGGGAGGACCCTGCGTCCGTTCCCTTACCTATCGGGAGGGGAGGGCTCCCCCGACCTGAGGTGAGCATCCCCAGACCGCCTTTGTCACATAGTGTGCAAAGCTTCCTACTTCCGCTGGTGATGTCGTTACCGTGGCGCCCCATCCTAGGGGTCACATCCCGGGCTGGCCGCCACGGGGGCAGTTCCTTCTCTGTCCTCCGCGCTGAGTGAGAGCCGCCTCTCCCTCCCCACTGTCGTCTCTGCTCCTGTCCGGTCCTGGGACGGCTTTAACGCCTGTTTGGTGCCGGGCACCGTGATGGGGAGGATGGGCATGAGGATGAGGATGATGATGGTGATGAGGATGAAGATGGGGATGGGGATGGGGATGAAGGTGGTGATGGGGATGATGGGGATGGTGGCGAGAATGAGGATGATGAGGATGGGGATGGAGTCTCTATGAAGCGCCTCAGGTTTATCAGCCACTGCTTCCATGTAACCAGGCAGGCCCTCCCCACCACGGAGGCTAGACCAGAAACATTTTTGAGTGAACTCCCAGGTGGGGCAGCTCCCTCCACCGATGCAGGTAGCATCCTCCAGTCCCAGATCCAGCTCTTTCCTCCCTGGTCTTGTCCTGGCAGAATTCATTAGCCTGATAAGGACTTTACTAAAAGTACGAAAAATACCCATGCAGAGTCTGCATTCAGGGGTTCTTCGCCTGGGACCCTCTCGTGAGGTGCAGAGCTGTGGGTGGGACCCTCGCAGAGAATGGCAGGCCTGCTGGGGAGAGGTGGGAAGGTAGATGGAAAGAGAGACAGAAACAGTTAATTTGGGGGGAAAAACATTTAAGTTCAAGATTATCATGTAAACTGTTCAAGCTGGGAGGGAGCCTAGAACAGGGAATGTCAGAGCTGGGAGAGAGCTTAGAACAGGAGATGTCAGAGCTGGGAGGGAGCTTAGAACAGGGGATGTCGGAGCTGGGAGAGAGCTTAGAACAGGGGATGTCGGAGCTGGGAGAGAGCTTAGAACAGGGGATGTCGGAGGTGGGAGGGAGCTTAGAACAGGGAATGTCGGAGCTGGGAGGGAGCTTAGAACAGGGGATGTCGGAGCTGGGAGGGAGCTTAGAACAGGAGATGTCAGAGCTGGGAGGGAGCTTAGAACAGGGGGTGTCGGAGCTGGGAGGGAGCTTAGAACAGGGGGTATCGGAGCTGGGAGGGAGCTTAGAACAGGGGGTGTCGGAGCTGGGATAGAGCTTAGAACACAGCTAGGAGAGGCTTTGGAAGGGGAACATCAGACTGGGAGGGAGCTGAAGGCAGGGCCGGGAAGGGCAGCCAGGGAAGCCATGTTATCGGCTGCTCTGAGAGGCAGGTTCTTGCATGGAGCCGGCTGCTTGCTGCCCTGCTCGGACCCCATCTGGTGCCATCGTGTTCTGTTCTGGGCCCCTTTCAGGAAGGATGAGGTGGTGGGAGTCCAGGTTCTGAGTACGGCCCTGGCATTCAGGCCCTTTGAGAAGCAGCTGATGGAACTAGGGGTGTTTAGCTGGGATACAGACCCGGGGGGCCCACGATCGCCTGCTCCGGTGTCTGAGCCTGCAGTGGGTGGGGAGCCGTATGTGCCAGGATATCCAATAAGACTCGGGGCCCTCCCATGGTGCAGTGGGCTGCTTTGTCCGGGCCCGGGCTCCCCCTCTCCAGAGGGCTTCTCCCCCAGGCTGGGCAGGGGGTAGAGGGGGTGCTTGCTCAGATTTGGGTCTTTGGTGTCCTTCAGGGGCTCCAGTGGTCACCTGTCCCCCATTTCTCTAGGCAGTGGAGGGGTGCCTCAGTCAGGGTCCCCCGGCTTTGTCCCCAGGCCTGGGCTCCCCCACTCCCCCAGACGCTGGCTAGAAGTGACTAAAGGCGTGCCCCAGGAGGGGCAGCCCGGGCCCCCGCACTCGGGGGGATTCAGGAGCAGCCAGATTCTCGCCTCAGGGAAGGTGGGGGGAATGCCGGGCCTCAGGCTGCCCGGTGCCCACCGTGTCAGACTGCCGCCCTCCCTGGGCCCTTGGGAGGTCTCTGGGTGTAAGGGCTTGTCCTGGCAGACGGGGCGATCTTGGGCCGGGCACTGCCCGCTGGTCCCCAGGGCTCAGTCCTGCCCAGGCTGACAGGGTGGGCTGGGTCCCAGAATCTGGCTGGCCATCCAGTTGGTCAGAGAGAGTCACCTACAGGGTGCCGGGCACTGGCCAAGGAGGCCAGGGGCAGCCCCTGCCCTCCAGGAGCTTACAGTTTAGTGGGGGAGGCGATGTAAGCCATGAAATCCCCCAGAAGGTGTCAAACTGGGGTCTGCCTCACCCCAGTCTGGGGCTGGGTCCCCCCCGGCTGCCCTGCCTCTGGGAGGGAAGGGTCAGAGCGGTGGGGGAGGGGGCGCCCCCCTCCCCCCCCCCAGCAGGCTCAGATCTTCAGTCAGAGCACCCCCCTGCCTCCCAGGCTCTGCCCCTTCTGCCGCTTTTGCTTTTGAACACCCGCTTTTCCTCTGGTGTCTGCCATCAAAACACGCTCCGGGAGGCTTTGTGGGCCCGGGAATCTGCCTGAAATGGGCCTCCCCTCCCCCTCCCCTGGTCCCCCAACCCCCTCCCATCTCTCCTCCTCTCCCTCCCTCCTCTATCCCCCTCCCCTCCCTCCATCCCCCTCCCCTCCCTCCTCCATCCCCCTCTCTTCTCTCCTCCATCCCCCTCCCCTCTCTCCTCCATCCCCCTCCCTTCTCTCCTCCATCCCCCTCCCCTCCCTCCTCCATCCCCTCCTCCCCTCCTCCATCCCCCTCCCCTTCCTCTCCTCCAATCCTCCCTAATTGCTTCCCAGCTCTAGCAGTGTTTATCTCGTTCAGCCCAGGGGCCCTGAGCCTGCAAGAGAGCGCAGAACGAATCCCCCGCCCCCATTCTTCTTGCTCGCAGGGGTCCAGCCGGGCGGGGGGCTGGGCTCCCAGCTCTGGGGGGGAGTGGGGGCGCCTGGGGAAGGCCATCAGGCTTGGGGAGGGAACCGGAGAGTAATTGGAGATCCCCGGGGGACTGAGGGAGGAGAAAGGGGCAACGTGCCGTTAAATGCTCCCAGGGGAGCCAGGCGGGTGACCCCGAACCTGGCAGACGCCCAGGGCGGCCTCGGACCGGCGTGGGTGTTAGTCACAAGTGAGGGAAAGGCAGGCGTCTTGGGTGGGCTTCCCCTGAGACTCTCAGGACTTGGCCCATAGATTTAGAGCTAACTAGGACCTGAGAGCCCATCTAGCCCAACCCACCCATTTTGCAGATCAGGAAACTGAGGCCCAGTGGTAAAGGTGTGAGGCAGGATTTGAATTCAGATCTTCTGAATGAAGGCCCAGCTTGGTGGGAGCTCAGCCAGGATCCTGTGCAGAGAAGGTGCACATCCTTCTTTGGCTGGGGATGGAGAGATGGGGAGGGGTAGGGGTGGGGGGAAGTGGGGAGGGGGAGGGGAGGGGTCTCTGGAAAGATCCTTGATTCATCACTGTGTCCGAGTGAAAGGAATCTTGGGACAACGCCCAACCGTGCCATTTTATAGAGCGGGGGAACTGAGGCCCAGAGAGGAGCTCACACTCTGTGTCAGCCAGGGCTTATAATCAGCATCTATTAGGTGCTTGCTGTATACCCTGAGACTCAGCCTTATAGCTGGGTGACCCTGTGAGGGGCCTTTCCCTCTCTGGGCCATGGCAGCCAATCAGGCATTGAAGCTCCTCCCAGGAGAGTGTGGGGGGCGAACAAAGTTGGGGCGAATTCCCCAAGACCTGCGATTAAGGCAAGCGGCAGCCAGCCGGGCGGGCCAGGGGGACCCCGAGACAGTCAGGATCATGGGGCATGAGACTGGAACGCAGGCCCTGACAGATGGGGGGGGGGAGTCAGCTGGAGAAGCCTGTGTCCACATGTGTGCAAGCCGGGTGCAACACCCTGTGGGTGAGCCTGCAGGAAGGGGGACTGGGGGACATTCATCATTAGTCCTAGCTGATGGGGCTGAGGGAGCCCCCTCCTCCTCCCCCTCTCTTCTTCCTCCCCCTCTCTTCTTCCTCCTCCCTCTCCCCCTCTTTTCCCTTCCCCCTCCCCTCCTCTCTATCCTCCCTCTTCTCCCCCTCCTCTTTTCCTTCTGTCCCTCTTCCCCTTCTTCTCCTCCCTCTTCCCCTTCTTCTCCCTCCCCTCCTCTCCTTTTTCCTCCTCCCTTCCTTCCTCTTCCTCCTTCCCCTTCCCCTTCTCTCTCTGCTCCTTTCTATCCTCCCTCCTCTTTTCCTCCTTCTGCCCCTCCTCTAGCCTCCCCTTCCCCCTCTTCCTCCTCCTCCTTCCCCGTTCCTCTTCCCCCTCCTTTCGCTCTCCTCCCCCTCTCCCTCCTCCTTCCCCTCCCTTCTCCCCCTTCCCTTTTCCCCCCTCCTTTCCCTCTCCTTCCCTCCCTCCTTCCCCCCTCCCTTTTCTCCCCTCCCTGTCCCTCCTTTCCCTCTCCCTCTCCCCCTCCTTTTCCCTCCCCTTCTCCCCTCCCTCCCTGTCTTAAGGTCTCCCCCGCCTGCCCTCCAAGCCCGGGGTGGCCCGGGACCTGCCAGCGCGTGGGCATGGTGGCCCGCAGCATCTCCGGAGTGGCTCAGCCTCCTCCTCCCTTCTATTCCCCTCCCTGGCTCAGCCCCTCCCTGTGCCCCCCTCCCTCTCCATTCTTCCATCTCCTGCTTCCCCTCCCCCTCCCTCCTTCCTCTGCTTCCCTCCCATCCCCCACCTAATTACGGCTCCTTCTCGAAGCCCCAGAAGCGGAATTCTGCCCGGCCCGGAGCTCCCCGGGGAGGGGGGGGCGGGGTGTCCGGGCACCCCTCCCCCCCTCGGAGCAGCCCCCCACCTCTGCCCCCAGTTCTTCAAAGAGGAAGCTGGAGGAGAGCGGGTTTGATCCGCCAGTATTTTAAGCATTCTCTCCCATCTCTTATTAATTACACCCTGGGGAGCCTGCAACAGGCCCCCCGCTCCCCCTCCCTCCTCCTTTGCCTCCTCCCGCTCCCCTCCCCCTCCTGACAGGCAGCGGCTCCCCAGCGTCCCGCCTGCGTCCTTGAAAGGGGCTCCCTCCGCCAGCCTCAGCTTCCCCACCGGGCCAAGGAGAGCCCTGAAGTCCGCCGCCTCGCAGCCCCTTGCGCTGGGAGGATCCCTCCGGGGAGCACGGACCCCTCCGAGGCGCGGAGGCTGCTGGGGAGAGGGCCGGGTCCCCCACCCCCCAATGTGACCCCAGCTTCAGCTTCCTCAGGCTGCTGAAGCGTCCGCAGCGGCATTGGGGGGCCGGAGGGGGACCCCCGCGCCCTCCTCTGTTTCCTCCTCAGGGAAATGGGGCTTGTGGGCCAGTCAGGAGGGGGGAGTGTGGGGAAGGGCAGGGCCCAGCCCCTGTGAGCATCAGGTGAAGAAGGAAACTGCTCTGGATTCAAATCTGGCCTCAGACATTTGCCCCGGCCCACTGTGCCCCCAGATGAGAGGGGGACTGGGGGACTCTGGGAAGGTGCCCCGGCCCACTGTGCCTTCAGATGAGAGGGGCGCTGGGGGGCTGGGAGGAGCCGTGGATGGGGAGCCCAGGCCATGGGGTAGTAGCGCTGAAGCTGGTGTCCTGGGACCCGGATTCCAAGGCTAGCTCAGTGTCTGCTCCCGCCGTTTCCCTCTGTATCTTGGGGTCCTAGGAGCTGACCTCCGAGATCACTTTTCTCTAGATCTGGGTGCTCTCAGGGGTCCCCCATCGGCCATGCTTGGTCTCCCCTTCCAGGGTGACTTTGCCCCAGTGCTCCTGTCATTTGGGCAGGGGCTGGGGGACAGGGCAGGGGAGGGCCGCCCAAGAGGCTCTGGGCAAGGGGGAGCCCGTCTAGGGGGCCTTGCCAGGCCTTGAAGCCTGTCTGACAGCGACTTGGGGGGCCGTCACTGTGGGATCCGGCAGCCAGCCTCATTCTGCTCCCCCGCAGCTGGCGGGCAGGAGCACAGTGGCTAGTACCAGGGCAGGGGTGGGCAGGAGCACGGTGGCTCATGCCAGGGCAGGGGCGGGCAGCGCCCACAGGAGACTGAGGCATCTGAGCTGGTGGGACGTTGCCAGGGGGAGAACTGCTGGGACTCCCCGAGCCGGGCAGCTGGGCTCTACCCATGCACATGTGTGCCCTCGCGCGCACACACACCAGGAGGAGGGGAGGGTAGCTGATTTCCCCGCACACATGTGTGCACATGCACAAACACGCCTTCTGCATGCACACACATGTAACTTTTACATATATACTCTATGCACACTCACACACGCACCCCCATCCCCCTCAATCTGGGTTTCCTGTCCGTCGTCCCCCCCCCCCGCCCCCCTTGGTCCTGAAGCCGCCATCCTGGGCTGAGACTCCCAGGGTCCCGGTTCCAAGTCCTCCTTGAGTCCGGTGGCCGGAACCCTGCACGAAGTGGGGAGCCCCAGGCCTTAGATTCAGAGCTGGGAGGGACCTCTGAGGGCATGTCACTCACCCTCCCATGAACGGGGAAACTGAGGCACAAAGCGCTTTCTTGGCTCTAGCAAGTGCTTAGGAAGAGACAAGTTTTTCGTAAGCGCCTACTGTTTGCCTGTGCCCGGCTTGGGGGATGGGCATGTAATCCTCCAGCCAATCAGCAGAGGCTGTTGAGGTGGAGCCTTTGGGGGGGGCGGGGGCAGGAACCTTGCCCAGAGGGTTCAGCGGACGTGTCTGAAGCTGCCTGGGAGCCGGAGGGCCGGGGCTCTGTCCTCCTGGCCGGTGCTGAGGCTGGGAGCGTCTGCAGTCACCAGGGGGCACGCCGCCCTGGGCGTGAGGGTCAAGGGTGGTACGTGGGGACGCACTTGGGCGGGGGATCAAGTGGTCCATGAATGGTTCTGATGATGCTCGGGGCAGCTGGGTGGGGCCATGGAGAGCCCCGGCCCTGGGGCAGGAGGCCCCGGGCTCACTTGATGCTTAAGGGTACTGGCTGTGTGACCCTGGGCCAGTCACTTACCTCCTCTGACCTAAAGAAATAAACTGCTGAGCCGGGGGGTCCTTCCCAAGGGGAGCCCTGCCTTTGGGCAGAGGCAGGTCAGGGATCACAGCAAAGGGCGGGGAGGGGACAGGTGCTGGCTCAGCCCAGGACCTCTCCTGAGCCTCTGCAGGAGGTCCCGGCCGCTCCTCCCCTCCCCCACAGCCGCCATCTCCCAATGTCCTTCAGGGCAGGGGGGCCGGGTCTGGCTCTTGGAAATCGGTAGGCAGCCAGCTCAGCGCTGGCTCTTCTCCCCATTTCCCCTCGTCTCTGGCCGGTCCGAGCCGCTTAGCTTGGGCCCCGGGGCCCCGGGAGAGGAGGGCCACTGAAACTTGCCTCCCAGTCCCCTCACTGAGCCTTCACTTGCCCCTCTGTAAAATGGGCTCGGCCAACTGACCCACCCTGCCTCAGTACCCTCCGCTGTGATATAGATACCCCACCGTACTCCTAGTACCTGTGAGATCAAATGAGACAATTAGTCAGGTGCTCAGCATGGGGCCTGGCACATAGTAGGTGTTTTACAAGCGCCTCCTTCCTGCCCCTTGTGGAATAGTAGCTGGGAACTCAGGTGGAGCAGCCTGACCCCTCATCCCTGCCCACCCTTTTCCCTCTTGTCCCCTTGCCTCTTTGTTTTTGGGGCCTGGCACACAGTGGGTGCTTTACAAACGCCTCCTCTCCGCCCCCCTGCGCAGTAGTTGCTGGGACCTCCTCTGGTGGAGCAGCCTCTCCCCTGGGCCCTGTTCCCTCCCCCCTCCCCCTCCCCTCTCCCCTGGGCCCCTCCCCTCTCCCCTCCAGTCTCCCTCCCGACCCCTCTCGCAGTCTTCAGTCTTCCACACTGTCTGGTAATTAAAACCCTCGAAGGGGGGTTTTATTGAGTTAGCATTACTGATTTTGTCGGGCTGGGAGCAGCAGAGAATGATCTGTCCTTGGGGAGCGGGGCTGCCGTGCGTGGGTGGAGGTGGGCCCAGATTGGCAGGTGCCTGCCTGCTGGGGGGGGCAGGGCAGCCCCCTCCCCTCTGCCCTCCCCACCCCAGCCGTGCACCCCAGGGACCGGCTTAATGGGGGGAGGGGGGAAATCCGCTTCTAAACAGCCGCCTTCCATTGGACAATTTTTATGAGGCCAAGGGTTTGTGGGAACGCTCCTTTCCCATAATTATCCAGGATGTGTGAGTGGAAGAGTTGTGTGATTTTACTTTCATGGGTAGGTTTGGGAGGGGGGGGGAGAAATCAGCTCTAATGGATGGCCTTGTGAGGCGGGGACTTCCTGATCACTGGGGGTATTCAAGCAGAACGTCAGACTGGGAGGGAGCTTAGAACAGGGGATGTCAGAGCTGGGAGGGAGCTTAGAACAGGGGATATCAGAGCTGGGAGGGAGCTTAGAACAGGGGATGTCAGAGCTGGGAGGGAGCTTAGAACAGGGGGTGGCAGAGCTGGGAGGGAGCTTAGAACAGAGAATGTCAGCTGGGAGGGAGCTTAGAACAGGGGGTGTCAGAGCTGGGAGGGAGCTTAGAACA
>JAJPUD010018912.1:0-27630 GCA_023553655.1 Myrmecobius fasciatus | reverse complement strand
TACTAGCCTTATGGCATGTTTATGCAGAGAAATAATTCTCTCAGGATAAATTATTCTTGTCAATCTTAGCTGATTTGAGGTAATATAGAAAGTCTACTTAAGTTGTCAAAGCCCTTAAAAAATTCCAGGCGCCAAATTATTGAGCCATTTGGAAAATAGCATGATTTTTGAACCCTTATCTGTCCAGTTAGGATAGGTACAAGTGTGGCAATGAAAATATTCCCTTTTTGAACAAAACATTACTTCCTTCTCCTTTTTTTTTAACCCAGGTAGCTATTTAAAAAGTCCATGTCTTTCTTTTTGTCTTGCAGATTTGTGCTTCTTATTCTCCTAGATTTAGAATAGCTATATTTTTAGAAGCAGTTATATATATATATATATATATATATATATAAATCTCTTATTTTTTTTTCTAGTGATCACATAAAATGAACAATAGATAGTAATAAATTGAGGATCAAGGCTATAAATTCGTCTCTGAGTTTTGCTGACTTGAGATTTCCTTACTTGGTTTATGATGCCAGCAGAAGCACCATGTTGACTTATAGTCCATTCTACCACTTTCTGGTTTCATGCAACTGATTTTGAATGTTCAGAAACTACTACAATTAAACCACATGAGGGTGCTAGAAACTTACAGTATTCAGAATGGGACCAGATAAGGAACTTGAGGAGAGATAATAGATTTTGCTATGAAATAAACCTTCATTTGATACAGATTCTGCTTTTTGGGCAAACTGCACATTTTTTTAATTGAGTAACTTGTATTATCGTCAGAAGGTAGGTTGATATTTTAGAGATTCTACCTAAGCAGAAATAAATGCCTAAAGATAATGAGCAACGTCCTTGGGGAATAAAAGAAAATCCATTGTTATATAGCTTGTATAAATTCCCTCTGACCTCCATACAGTGTTGCATTTATTTGCTGGCTATTTAGATTTTTCAGTCTCTATCTTCAGGGACAATCATTCTTGCAAAAACAGATGGTTTTCTATATTCATAATGAGCTACATAAATAGAACATTAAAATCTTTTATATGTGCATTTCATAGTACTTCAAAATGATGAGTATAATATGAAATTTGCATCTTCAATAATTGGTTTAGCTACTAAGTTTATTAAAGCTCAGGGAGGAAAGTTGCAAATATACCCCAAATAAAACACTTAATGGTTATATCTTCTGAGTTAAGCACAGTGCTTTGCACAGAGTAAGCACTTAATAAATATTTACTAATACAAATCAAATTCCATTGAGTTTAACAACCAAGATGATTTCTAGTCTGTTGTATTTTTTTTTAATCAAAAAATCCTGAGTACATACCCACCAGTACATTGGTGCTTGTGTTAGAAAGGGAAAATAAAATAATAGCTGTCATTTATATGGTGCTTTAAGAATTTCCAAGTTTTTCCATACAAATTATTCAGTCAATCCTTGCAACAATTCTATCAGGTATCAGTGCTATTATCATACACATTTTATAGAAGAGTATTGTAATCAGAGTATCAGTTGCTTTTTAATAGGTTAATATATCCATATTTTTACTTAGGCATTCCTTAATTATTTATAAACAATTTATAGACAGTGAAAGCTTAATCTTTACTCACTCATAGAATGTAAGCTTCTTTAGACTATGTGAAAAGGCACAGACTAGATATGGGATGGGGAAATAAATATTAAGTTATGTTGAGGGGGACAGAGTAACTGATAAGTATAGCATACCTATGGATAGTAGTAGAAATTTTTTTTTAATCCCTTTTATTGAAGGACAGTTAACATGAATTATGCTCACGATGATTTATGAAATCACAGTTCTTTATAGAGGCAGGCAGGTGTTAGCATAATATATCAGCATTAAGGCTAGACAGTATTTGCTCCCATTAGATCTCTGTTTACATACATGTCACAAAATGAACGTAGAATAACTTTTTTTTTTCAGTCACACTTCTTGAGTAATATCTATTCTGGTAGCCTTAGCTGTTACTATAACTATAATTTCAGGCAGCTTCAAGAATAAAGATCTCCACTTCACACCATTGACTTTCCTCTTTTCCTCTTAACTTATTTATTGTTGCCCAAGGGCATGTTAGAGAAGTTGACCTTTCTTGGTAGTTGCCCAAATTTTTAAGGCAGTGTAACACAAGCTAATTTTCTTAGGAACATAGCTTTTTCTCCCCTTGCACTCCCCATTTTAGATCGAATCTCTTTAGCTTTTAAAGAGTTCCTATTGATTTGCAGCCAAGTGATATGAGGGACTGTTAGTTGAATGCATATGCACTGGATTTTATATGCTTGCTACAAAACATCTAACCTATATCAGCCATGCAAAAAATTGAGAGAATTTAGGTAAGTTAGAACTGGTAGCAGAACTGTAAAATGTGTATAAGCTCTGCCTATTTCCTAGCTCTACATATCTAGTTAGGTTGAGTACGTTCCAGTTCTTAGCACAGTGCCTTGCACCTAGTAAGCCCTTAACAGATGCTTAGTGATTGATTCCCTATCTCTGGTCCACGTTCACTAATATTCCCTTCACACATTCTGCCCTCTTTATACAGGTACTCACTTTCAAGCAATGCTTCTTTTCTCATAGATATCTCTTAAAATGGCCATAGAATAAACATAAAATTATTTAGAATTTCTTTTTATTTAAAAAATCATCACTGTTACTTATCTCTTTTTACTTTTGACTCATGGACAAATTGTCATCTGATTTGGCAAAATAAAAACAAAATAAAGTATCTAGCCACAGGGTTATGGGCAAGTAATGTTTTTCATGCTCTACTGTAGGTAAAATGAAAAAAAATATGCAAAATGCTTTCATCAATCATTGTCCTCTAAAATTGAAGTAAAACCTTGTTATAACTCAGCTTGGTAGAACATAGAATTGGATAAATGGCTACATTAATCATGCCCTCCCTTATCCCCCTTATCACATTGAACTTGAGGCAAGTTCATAAACTGGGTATTCACCCTGATTCACCATACTAGGATATACATATGGAAGGGTTCAACTATATTTGAGAAATTCAAGGCAGACTCTGGTAAGTGAACTCCTTAATTGACACACACATATCTGGGTTCTAGTCAGGTAGGAAACCAAATGTACTACAGTAAAGTCTGTGATTAGAGCAAATTTGGAGGAACTGTACACAGAGTCTATTTCAATTTAATTCAATTAAAAACAAATTATTTAATGGGTACTATGTTCATTAAATAAGGGATACAAGCAGCTGGATAGCAGAACTATGCTAAACTTGGAATTAGATTTTCCCTCAGACTCTAGCTTCATGACCCTGGGAAAGACTCTCATTTCTTTTTGCCTCAGTTTCCTCGTTCTGTAAATGGATAGAATAAGAACAGTGCCATCATGAGACCAACTGAGACAATATATATATATATATATATATATGTATATATATATATATATATAAATCATGTCACAGTTTTAAAAGTGTCACAAAAATACTGCTATTATTATTATTAATTATACAAAGAGAAATAAGCATAGTATGCAGTAGTGGAAAGAACTTTGGTTTCAGAATCCATGAACCTGGATTCATTTTGCTGCTCTGTAAAATAAGGACATTGTATGAAATTATCTTTATAATCTCTTCTTGCTCTAAAATTTTGGTCCTATGTCAAGATATGTACTGCAAAAAAATTTAGGTTTGGAATTAGGAGAGACTTGAGTCCATGTTCCTTCTTGGATACCGACTAGCCATGTGACCATAGCACTTAACCTCTCAATTTTTTTTTCTGTAAAATGAAGATTATAATGTTTACTTTCTGGGGTTTTGTGGCCCTCAAAAGAGAAAATGTAAATGAACTGATTGCAAACTTTAAATTATGATGTACATATTAGCTGTTAATTTTCCTGTATTCAAGGAGGAAGGGAAATTAGTTAATCAACAAGCATTTATTAAGTACCTACTACATATTAGCAACTTTGATGAGTTCTGGAAATGTAAACACAAAAATGAAATATTCAATTCCCCCAGAAAACTTAAATTCTATTGGAAGAGATAATCTATTGATATAGAAGTATATAGAAAACATAAACAAATTACATATATAATAATTTTTAGAGACTACACTAGTAGTTGGAGGGCCAGTATAGTAGGTTGTATCTAAGTGGTTCATTGATGCTAAAAGGGAGAAGTGAGAAATGTGTTCATTCTAAGCATGTACAAAGGTATATAGATGGGAGATGGAAACTGTCAAGTGCACGTCAAGAAGGATATTTTGGCTGGACTGAATAGTGCAAGAAGGGAAATGATGAAGTATAAGTTTATAGAGGTTTAGGTGCCATGTAGTAAAATGTTTGATTCTCAGGCAGCTAGATGGCACAGTAGATAGTGCTGAGTTTGAAATTAGGAAGACTCATCTTCTTGAATTCAAATCTGGTCTCAGATACATACTAGTTGTGTGACCCTGGGCAAGTCACTTAACCTTACTTGCCTCAGTTTCCTCATCTGTAAAATGAATTGGAGAAAGAAATGGCAAATTACTCCAGTACCTGTGCCATGAAAATTTCATACAGGATCACAAAGAGTTGAACACAACTGAAAATGATTGAAAAATACAATTTGATTCTAGGGGTAATGAATCATTGGTATTTATTGAGCAGTAGAGCAAGTGAAAACATATACACAAATAAATATAATATAGCACAGAATATGGAAACTTACAAAATTCTAGAAGTGATCCAAGGAGGATTACTTCCAATGTTAATAGTAAACAAGTTTAAAAGGCCAATTCTGTGTTTCTACAAATAAATATCCAAACAACTAAGCAAAATCATAAGGGTATTTAATATAAGGGTAATTTGTTTACCTTCTCTGCTGCAGCTATTAAAAACCTTCAGTTGTTTTATTTTTCTTATTCTGAAGAGTGGCTTTTTAACTCTTTTATTTCAGGCTGGCCCAGGCCCAGTTATTTTACTGCTGAAGTTTAATTATGAATCAAAGTTTAGCTATGTTTAGCAATCTCTATTCACGTGAAAAGTATAAAAAAGACCATAAGCCTTAGCCTGGAGAAGAAGACTAGAAGTTACTCAGATGAGGAATTTGTCCCATTTCTTATTATTGCTTGTATTTTGAAGAGTGTGTTGCATTTCCCTCAATTTAGGCAGTTTGTTATGAATATTCCACTTGAGTATCTGTTCTTGAGCCATGTTGAACTTGGCATTTATAATATTGTAGGAGAGCTTTAAAAAAAACAATTGTCCTCAAAACCTGGAGTAAAAAAGTAGACTATTTATATTTTTTATTGCTGGAGAATTTTATAAGAACAAAAAGAATTAGAAGTACGAACCTGTTTATCTTTTAGTTTCCGCAAATATAAGCAATTTTAATTCAATTAAAAATTAAAAAAATTTAAAAAACCTTTATTAAATCTGTCTAAATACTAAGTATTTGGCATATGTTCTACTGTAAAGAAACAACTCATATTCTGATCATTCAGTACCAAATATAGACAAATAATTTCAGATTGGGGGGAAGCACAATACTGGGGAATGTTTGAAAAGCTTTTTGTAGAAAATGGAATTTAAACCGAGCCTTGGAAAGAACTAGGGATTTCAGGAGGCAAAAGGAGAAGGAAGGATCATCTGAGCATGGGAGATCAGGTACAATGTACAAAGGTACAGCTGCTTATAGCTCTTTTATGATTTATCAAGCAATAACCATCAAATATAAACATAAGTCTATATCTAGAATGCTATTGAATCCCTAGATTGTACAGTTCCTGCTTCTTCTATTCTGATGCTTCTACTTAACTAATAACAAGAGCACCCTCCATTTTGTAAGGCAAGGGCACCTTTCCAAGCATCCCTTCCCTTTGTACATCTGTGCTTGAAGTAGGGTGAGCCAAGTTTGTGGGTCAATACTAGAAATCACAAGCAGTACCCATTATTTAAAAAACAGATTGAAGACGAATTTGAGGTTCCACATGAGCATTCAAGTGCTAAATTGAGCTCAGTAAACAGAGGATATTTTCTAGGGATCTCAAACCTCTAGCAGATGCAATAATGTAAATATCCCCTTAGCAGGAGCTCTCCCTTTAAATTAAAGGTCTTTTCTGGCTTTTTTATTTTTCATTGACTTTTCATTTCTTTTGATTACTTATTACAAATACTGGGTCTTGTATTTGACTAAAGGCCTCTGGTAAAAGGTAGCCACCTGACATAAGCAAAAATTTTAAAAGTAAAAAATTAAATGATGATCTAAAAATTGATGATGATATGAGAAATGTAAAAGATAAGCCTAAATTGTTTTTTATTTTAATTTTTATAATAAACAAACAAACAAATAAATAAAACAAGCAATACCCTAACATGGTACAATGAAAATTATGATTATTCTTGGAGACGATAGGGTAAAGTGCAGAGGTGTCAAGCTTGGGGCCTGCTCTAACTCAGAAGTCCTGAGTTATGAGTGAACTAGTTTAAAATGCAATTGGGATATGTTTAATGAAAGAAATACAGATACTACACAACATAGATAATGTTTATTTGTGTTTTTCTAAGTCAGTATGTACTAGCAGGAACCTATTTCTATTTGAGTTTGACACCATTTATATAGAATACACATATGTATTCTATATTCTACATGTATTCTATATATACATATAGATATATACATACATATAGATATATGTATATGTAGAATACATGTATATAGCTAAATGCTAGGAATACAAAAGGCCAAAAAAATAGATTTCTGCTATAGAAGAATATTTACTAGATATATGACTGGGTAAGTCACTTAGCCTTTGGAAGATGTTTCTTCAATTTTAAAAGTAGAATGGGAAGATTATTATATCTGGACTCAGGAGATCAGTTTGCAGTCTTAACTCTAGCACTTATTGACTCCATGACCTTAGGTAAAATACTTTGTCTATACAAGTTTCAGTTTCTTTATATGTAAAATGAGGCACTCAATTAGATAATTGATTTTTCCATGCTAGATCCTGATATTTTATGAATACTTCTACTATTTTCTCAAAGGCTAGTACTATGAAGGAACTTTGTAACCCTTCCAATGCCAGATTTATGATTATAGGAAGCTAGTTTATTACTTGAAAAAATATTTGACATAATTTGATTTGGGGAGAAGCTGGTGTGATTACAATAATTACTATGTATGTGGAACTTTACATCTACAGCTGGTTTATCCTGACATATCAAATTAGCTTGCTGATTAACAGTTAGAAACTGTGGGCACACCATGGTCACTCAGGGGACCACGTTATAGGCAACTGTTGATCAATGGCTTGAATGGGGACCTTTGGGAGGACCAGTGTATAGTCATTGTGTGACATTAGATCATTTAACTGCTTGAGGCTCTCTTTCAATACCTGTAAAATGTCCCTTTCTTATTTCATGGGGGTAATGTGAGACTAAAAGGAATATACAAGATACCATGGATAAATTACTTTTTTCTTTGGATGAAAATGATGCTATAAATCATTGCTTATTATAACTCACTTTTTTGTTTGTTTTAAACACTCTTTTCCTCAAATTCTTTTATAGAATCATAGAATAGGAAGAGAGTTAGAAATCATCTTTCAAAGGGTTCTTAATTTATGTGTGTGTGTGTTAGGGTGGGGGAAGGTGTTATAGATTTTGGCAGTCTGGTGAAGCCTGTGACCCCTTCTTAGGACAAAGTTTTTAAATGCATAAAATAAATAAAACACAAATGATTATTAAGGAAACTAACTATGTTGAAATGTAATTATGAAAATACTTTTTAGTGGCCTATGGATCCTAGGCTAAAAATCTTTAATCTAAGCAACAGGTCCATGATCACATAAGCTAATTTGTGGTAGTTCCAGAATTAGAGTTGAGGTTACATGCATAGTTCAGTGCTCTTTCCATAACTCCACATTGCCTCCTCAACAAACACTTTAAAAGAATGCTCTAGATTCAAATTTTATATTCTTTTCAAATCTTTGAAAGAGAGGTATTATTCTTGGGATTTCCTTGCTTCTATGAACCCATCAATACAAAAAATAAATTTCTTTTTTCAATTTTCTTTCTATCCTAGGTAATAATGATTAAGATTTTTTCTTTTTAGATGATGGGATATATTTCTAAGTGAATCTATATTTCTCTAATTTTTAAAATTGTTTATTAGTGATTTATTGGCTTGGGGAAAATTGGAAGTATATCAAAAGCTTTAATATTCCTATATCACTAATTCATTTTATTTTTTAATCAAAATTCTTGATCAACATTTGACAATATTGATCATAATATCATGTCCTTAAGAGTATGGCAGAGTCTTTAGATTTGTAACATAAATAAAATGAGTAGCATGCATTTTGATAGACAAGAAATTCAGAGTACAACTAGAATGAATGACTTTTATTCATTAATTATAACATCTCTTATTAGAGACAGCTTGGTTAAAGAACAGGCTTGAGAGTCAGGACTATCTGACATCAAGTCTTACCTCTGGCATGCACTGATTAGGTGACCTTTGCAAAGTCACCTGACTTTTAAATGTCATGGGTAGCTTCTTAAGACCATCAGTGGCAGAAAAGATGAAAGTCTGAATTGGTTGGTGGAATTTCTTTGCCTTGAAATTCCTTATACTAATGAAAATGTGGGAATCTTTATATCATCCCTATATTATGTTTGAAATCTCATTAATAGGTACAAACTATACATAGACAGTTATGTAGACATACATGTCTTATTCACAAGTAATTTGTGAGTTATCCCTGTGTTAATACTTTTGTTCCCAAACTAATTGTTTTACTAATTCAATTGATGGCTTTTTTATGGGAGACTATCAGAATGTAAAAATGATGTTTATTCATTCAATAAATATTTTATTTTAATTTTAGCTTATGATACTATGCCAGTCAGTTTTAGGTGTTACAAAGATGGAATAAAGGTCCTTGACCTCAAGGACCTTACAAGTTGATCGAATAGAGACCAAAACGTGTGTAAAAATAATGCCATAATACAAGAAAATATATTTATGCAATCATTATTCTTTTCTTTTTTTCACTGATCTTCAAGTATATTGCAAAAATAGCACAGGTAACAAATATTATGATTTTATTTTTATAAATGGTAAAACTGAGCCATAGAGAGATATTACAAAAAATAACACAGGTTATAAATATTATGATTTTGTTTTTACAAATGGTAAAACTGAGTCGCAGAGAGGTTTAATGACCTCTTTTTTTTTTGTGGAAAGCTGGAAGTATAGCCTGGTGCTTCCTCTTTCAGTTTTATTCTCTAACCATCATAAAATGTTTTTTTTTCCTTTTCTTGAGAAACGATTTTTAAACAAAGAAGCTGCATATTAGTTACTCATTAGCTGCCAAATCTTAAGCATTATTTACCTTCCTGAGTAGTTGACCACAGTAATAGAAAAAAAATCTAGTCTATAACCATCCTCCCCCAAGATATCTTTCTTCTCTGCCTCATTTCTTACTTAGCCTTAATCATTGATTGGCAGAAGATAACAAACTTTGAGCAGGAGCAGGAACTGTCTCTCTCTGAGGATACAATTGGAACTGGCCAATTCGACAATCCAATAGTAATACTTTACAAATATTATTTCATTTGATTCTCACAAAAACCCTTTGAAAGAGTGTCTATTATTATCCCCATTTTCCAGTTGAAGAGACTGAGGAAGACAAAGTGTTTTCCTCAGGGTCACAAAGCTCATAAATGTCTGAGGCTGGATTTAAACTCAAGTTTTCTTGATTCTAGCCCTATCACTGTCTACTGTGTCACTTCACTTCCTTAAAGGTATGCATTCCTATCTGAATAATCTTTTAAAAATGACTTTGTTTAATTGACCATGAAAAGGATCTAATTGAATTTTCAGTAAAGTAGATATTCTATCTATAGCTGCTAATACAAGCAAGTATGATTTTAGTTCCTGAAGCAGTACTGGTCATACTTATGGTTTGGGTGGGCAACATGATCTCAAGAATCCTGGAAAAAAATTGGTTCCTAAATTCCTTTTTTATTTCTGTAAGGATTTTGTAAATTCTTTTAATATGAGAGAATGCCTTTTATTTTACAATTAAATAAAAGAATAAAAATAAATAGATATAAAACACATACACTATAGTGTACATGACTGATATTGGCTTCTTTCCTGAGAGCAAGATTAGTAAAAGGTACAAAGAACATACAGATGTTAAGAAGTTTATGATAAAGGAGAACACTATGAAAAAGGCCTAGGAGTCTGGAAACAGTATATATGAAAACAACTTTTATGATATTTTGGAAATTGAATCTGTATATCCTGAAAACTGATTAGTAGGGTAGGGAAAATAGAGTGAAGAACCAAAGAGAACTCTAAAGTGCTTGAGCCTTCCCTACCTAAATAATGCTAGTGATAAGAATTACATTTATAATATAGCTGAGCACCAGTTCTGAGGCATGGCCTGTGGTCAGGGGTGACCAACAATCTAATTCTCAAGAAGACTATTATGACCAATATGCAGAAACAAAGAGTTAAATATAAAAGTGATATAATAAAATTGCCACACATTTCTTCTTCACCAGTAGGAATATGAACTAATAATTTCAAATGATATAGGGAACATCTGGGAAGAGAAAAATCTCTTAACCAATACATTTTTTTTGGAAAGAAAGTTTAAATTTTTCTGAGATCTCAGGAAAAATGAATCTGAAGGAGAATGCTTAAACTTGTGCCACATTACCATCCCTGGAAAAAATATTATATCTTATTGTTACGGCTTAGCATCTAATTATTGAGCAAAAATACAGTTAAAGAAACTGGGATCAAACAAAAGGATACTAATACAATTTCTACATCTTATAATCTTGGAGAGTTGTCTAGTTCAGCACACTGATAAATGAAGGCACTAGCTCAAGGTCAAATAGTAAATAGAAATTGGAGACAAGACCTAGGCCAGCATGCTATACTTCTTTCACTCAGTAGTATCAATCAATTAATTCTTTAACTAATTTATGATGCATAGTACTTGGGACTCCTTGTCTATGGATCAACTAAATTTCATCAGAAGTTTAGAACAACATGCACATAGCAGGCACTTGTTTGCTGAAGCAACAAGTAAATCTTTTACTCTAAAAAGCCTAAGAAGTAGTTCTCACAATTTGCCCTTTGAAACGATTATCACTGATGTTAGAAAGTAGAAATAATTACTAGTATTGCCCCTGATTATCACTGAGATCTCCCTTTTCCTCTGAAGATCTCCAAATGACTGAAATTGTATTGTTATACAGATTGTCATCCATCCAACAACGAACATCAAATATGACATGTCACCAAATATTCAATTCTACTGGATGTTCTAAGCTCACTTAGAAATAGCTAAGTATATCTTCTGTAATCCACAACGTATTATCTTCACCCTTTTCATTCAAGTGCTAGGAAAATTTAATCCTGACCAAGTTACATTCTGCAGAAAAATAATACGGATCAGTTATGTCAGTGGTTGGCTTCAGCGAAGCAATTTAATAAGATTCTGAGTAATGGCCTCTAGAAGTCAACAGAAAGTTATTTATTGAGAATTCCTTCTCTTGCTAATGTCCTTGGGACTACAAAAGGTATATTTTGAAAACAGCTTTGTAGGAACATGACTTGATTTAAAAACATGCTGTAGTGAAGCTTCAGAAAAGTATAAAGCTGAAATTAAAGTTGATTTTTGATATTCTGAATCAGAAACAATAGGATGTAAAATATCAAAGAATCTTTATTCAATCACAGTTTTATGTTAAGGTGCAATAAAGTATTATACTTTATTTCTTGGGTCCAGATTTGATGTATTAGGTTCCTTAGATCATTGGAAAAAACTTAAGGATTTTATTAACCATGTAGATTAAAAAAAAACCCAAAACATAACAATCCAAAATTTTTTCCAGTTCTGACTTTGTGACATCATTAATTATTTAATCAACAAGCATTTATTAAATTCCTTATATGTATTATGCATATGAGGATGCAACCATAAAGGATGAAACAGTCTTTACTCTCAGAAAGAGCTTACATTCATTAGTTTGGAGAACCCCTTCACCAAAGCATATTTGTCTTAGAGAATGGCCTGGGACACTGAGGCCAGGGTCCAGGGTCACACAGATAGAATTTGAATGAATAGAATCTTCCTGACTCATTATACTACACTCTAACAGTGTTTCATGGTTGTTTTCAATTAGAGAGATTTTCTTTTAACTATTAGTCTTACTATGCTGTTATATAACAAGTATATACTTATTATACTGTTATAATGGTGAGAGGAAGTATGGCGTTTATTACAGAGAGGTCTTTGTTTTTGGGTCATGGACTTCTTTGACAGTCTTATAAACTTGATAGAATTGTGGAAAACACATTCATTCTGGAGTTAGAATATAATAGAAATTATCTATAAGCATATTTTCATTTCCATGAGTACAGGTGCAGCATTCTATAGAGTTATCCACTTGTCTTTAGCTCAATTTTCAGTCTGGTCAATGGATGCCAGATGACTGATCAGTGGTAGAAAAATCATTTAGAGAGCTTTAGAGATGACAGACAATAGCTATTTTTGAGTCACTTTGCATTTCTTTGTTTTCATTTTTGCACTTAACCTCCATTTGTGAGGAGATAAAACACAACTGAAGCCAATTTAATTCAACAATCACTTATTGAGTGTCTATTATGGGCAAGGAACCTGACTACAATAAATACAGAGTTTAATCATACAGGAGCATTGCTCATTTCAGAACCAGTGCTAAGTAAATTCACTGTGTTTTAATAAGGCTCAAGTACCTAAAGCTGGTGTTTAGAAATTAACTTAAACTGCTTTATAGGTAATGGGTCAGGGTTTAGAGGGAGAGATTTTTCTAATTCCTTCTTCACCCTCAACCCAGAATTAATGGAATATTAATGTGGATATTCAAGGTGTATAGGTTCAGGAAAAACCAAACAAACAAAAAACAACACCTGTCATAGCATAGCTAAACATTTATATCTATGAGCAAGGTAAACTGATCAACATAAATAAAATATATGATATGGATATTGAAAAGTTCAGATGCTATGTTTTTTTTTAATATCTTGATATGGTGTGACCTATACATGAAAGAGCAAAATGATGGACTGAAATTTGCTCCCTACCCATGGCTGTTTTGCTGCTATGGAGATGCAACCATCGTATCATCAAAAAAATTGAACAGTGGAAAGGGTGGCATTTACTATAATCAACTTGCTTTCTATCTCCTGCCTTTCTAAATGTTATTGCTACTTTTGACAGTCATCTTTTGCATTTCTCTTGGGAAAGCAGCAACAATCTGTCTCCTTAAAAGAAAAAAACAAAGAGAGAACCAACTTTTACACTGATCTCATCATTGTAATTGCCATTTATTCTAAAGCTTGTGAAATGTCAGAAATAATCAGTGAATCTAGTTCAAATCTCTTGGAAGAATCTGGTGAGGAGGTAAAGAGGTAGAATATATTTATATCAACATTTATCTATATGGTTTATAGATGTTTTAGTCAGTTCTCTCTCTTTCTCTCTCTCTCAAGCAAACATCAACTACTGAACATCAGATCCTAGGTTTCCCTCAACTTTTGGCTTTGGGAGGGAGGGGAAAGTTTGAAAAAAAAATCCTGTATAATAATCAAATTGTAAACCCATCCAATAATTGTAGGCCAAGTGGAGTGCTCATTTTCACATTAGAGCTGGTGCAATCTGGAGGGAAATTTGTTTAGCATTACTTGTGAGTTGGTGGATCAGATAAAAGCCAGTCAAGTGGAAGAGAGGACTGTGTGAAGTACACCGACTCCCTTGGTAATTGCAATGCTGCAGGCGTTTCTCAAGTCAGTTAATAGATTTCCCCAGCTCCTCTATGCCAGGTGAAAATTTCCTCATTAAGGGGAATTTATTCCATTTCCTTTTATCATTTATTATTGAAGAAGTGTGAGTGGAGAAAATTTCAAAGATGACAGGGTAGAATTTTAAACAACAACAACAAAATCTACATTGGAACCTGAAAAGAGAAATAGGGGAGAGACTTGTATTGTTTATAAACTATAGAGCTCACTGGAGATTGAGCTCTGTAGGAGGGGAACAACACTGTCTAACCATCACATGATTATGGCAGAGTGTGTAAATGTCTGATTGTCTAGTTTTAAAACATTTTTCCCTTCTAAAAATTCAAGCTGTCATTTTGAGTGGTTAAGTATTGAGGAAAAAGAAAATTTTTGAGGCTAGAATCACAGTCACTTATTCTTTTATCATTTTATTGTTTAAATCCAGCTATGGAATGGTGAGAGTGTAAGCTTTGAAGATTTTGCCCTTGAACTATGCTAGGGGAAATCAAAGAAGAAATATTATCAATATGTAGCAACATTGGTGGTTATGGAACAAATAAATACGCACACATATGTCTGCCTTGTGTCTATGTGCTTGTATTTAAGGGTCAAGACAAAAACATTTTAATGTGGATAAAGATATATAAAAAAGTGAATACGTGTTATGTATCTTTATGCAATGTTTGCTTGCGTGAATACACACCAATTATCACATTTCACCTTGAAACAACAGTCCTAAAATTTGCATTCTGATATGAAAGAAACACTATATGTTTTGTCTTTAAAACTCAATTCAGATCAATTTTCATTTACATGTCAAGACTTATATTTCTGGGTTTTTTTGTTCTTTCATACTTTGTGTTATTCTAAAATAAGCATTTCATTTAAACTTAAACAACCAGCATATTAAATTCATGGTCCCCAAATCAGCTTTTACCTAGGCTGTTTTGTGGTTGTTGTTGTTGTTGTTGTTTGCTTGTTTTAAAGATCAGATTCTTTTTAGAACAGGCAAATCGCAGGGCTTCCCAATTCAGGTTTGTGAAAAAGATAAAAAGGCATTTGATTCTCCATATTGGTACATTAGCTTCACACTTGTGTAAGATTATTCATCCCATGTTTGAGAATGAAGAGGCTTAACCTTATTTAAGTCACTGGCCCAAGGCTAATGAATCGTGTCTTCAGACTGTCTCTTCTTTTATTTTATTATAATGGGATACAAAATAAAATTTTATTTCAGAACGAGCTGCAAATGAAGCCAATTTTCTTTCTCTGTCAGTAATGCAATGACAGCCAGTCCTCTGTTTTTCAGTGGCAGATAAAAGAGAGTGAAATATATAGAAAAACAATACACTCATTTTCTTGGGGTTAAGTTCCTTCACTCATACTTAGACAACCCTGAATTGAAATGGGGAAGTCTGGTTTGGTTGTGCCTTCACTAATTGCTGTTTGGGTCAGCATCAGCATCTATTTTGTGAGACAGAGAAATGGAATCAATTGCTTTATTTCATGAAATCTTCGAGGTTAAAACATAGAGCATTAGATTGTATATAAATTAAATATTGAGAAATATCTTTTTCCTGCAACCTGTGCTCATATTCATGTTCCTGATGGAATATTTACTATCCAATCTAAAGTAACCAGAGACATGGTTGCATATGGTAACTTACTCTATACTTAGAGAGCAAATATAATAGCAGCATTTAAAGCATGTATTGAGTTAGAATTCAAGTAATCAAAATAATTTATAATTTATTAAATGCTTGAAGTACTTAGCATCTGGCATTGTTCTTAAAGCTGATAAAAGAAAAAAGCAAAAATAGTCTCTGTTCTCAAGGAACTTATATTCTATTGAGAAAATAAGTATACAAACATTCAAGATATATACAGAGTAGATACCCTGGTACCCTAGTACTCAGGAGTGGGGTGGAGATATTGAAAAGTGCTTCATATATGGGTGATATTTGATTTGAATCTTGAAAGAGATCAGGAGTTCCAAGAGGAAGAGGTGAAGGAGGAAATTCTAAGCATGGGGGACAATATGTCCTGTACCTTTCCCTGGACCAAGGAACAGAGATTGAAGAATGGAGTTATATGGGAGAAATAGTAAGTAGGACAATATGACTAGACCACTAGAGTATGCTGTACACCAGTGAATGGAGGAGAGTAATGTGTAAGGAGATTGTAAAGATAGGAAAGTTCCAATATGTGAAAGCTTTAAATTCCAATCATAAAGAGATTGTATTTGATTCAAAAGGTAATAGAGAACCATTGGAATTTATTGAGTAGAAACATGACAAGTTCAGATCTACACTTAAGAAATTTACTCTGGCAGTTTTGATAGTAGTAAGAGAGTTGAAGAAAAGACATCAACCAGAAGGCTACAATTTTTCATTAGGAAGCAGTTAAAATCCATAGACTCCCACATCCACAAAGAAGAGAGAGAATTGCATTTGCAATTCTTTTCTTTGGGATCAAATTTGGCTCTTATAATTACACAGAATTTATGTTTTTGTTTTTCTTTCAATTTATAGTCATATATATTATTTTTCTGGTTCTGTTTACTTCATTTTATATCAGTTCATATAAATTTTCCTATATTCTTTATATTCATAATTTCTTAAGGTACAGCAATATTCCATTGTATTTATGTACCACAATTTGCTTAGTAATTTCACAGTTTATGGACATCTACTTTGTTTTCTATTCTTTACTATTACAAAAAGTGAGGTGGTGGGAACAATCAACTACAAATTATAATTTTAAACTTTTATGTAAAAATATCTCTAATGTAATATGTTACAACTTGTGGCTAATTCCTTTGTTAAAAGAAGTGTCTTTTTCTGGACTCTCTATCACTTGTATTATGCTTGGGAGCATTAATACATCAATGAAATAAATTAACTTTTTCACGTCTTCCTGTCTGATAAGAAAAGGGGAAGAGGATGGGACAACAGAATATTGGTAGTATGTTAAGATTTCGAAGTGAACATCTCTGAATGGGGAGAAGTAAAGAAAGGACTTGGACGTAGGATGACACTGTTGAACCCAATGTTTATTTAGGGCAGAACTTCTTGGCAGTCTAATAAAGCTATAGACTGCTCCCCACAATTATGCTTTTAAATGCATAATATAAAGACATAGGATTACAATGAAAACCATTGATAATTAAATACATTTATATACATATTGAATATTAAATACATATTCAGAATATATTATTTAATCATATATTAATTACATAATGATCAAATATATAACATTAAATATATCTGTGTTTAAAGCCAAATTCATATCCTCAAGTCAAGAACCCTTGATTTAAGGTTATTTATGAATCTCTACCTTTTCTACATTTTCATTTTCATTTCATTTTTGTTTTTTCATATGGTGAGAAGTTAAATTTTGAAAGAAGTTAGCACTTTTGCTAACAGTATATTTATATATATTCATATTATATATATAAACAGAGAGATACATATTTTCTTTGCCTAGTGGGTTAAGGAGCAATAAAAAAGAGGCATGGATGTTCAAAAAGAGAGTAGAATAGCATTGAATAAATGTGAGGACAAATACATATTTTTCAGCTCAAATACAATTTCAGTGTTTTCAACCACAAATGATAAGCTCAACCCAAACAATGTTAATTTACAATAATAATTGATATATTACAAATGAGTTCCACTACACTATAATAAAAATTTTCAATAATTATAGATGACTAACCTCTGAAGATGCAAATTCTCTTAACCTATTGATTGGTAGAGAACAGGACATCTGGGAGCCCTTAACACTTAGGCAAGCTCAGCTTCCTCCTCTGCTCTCAATGACTGCTTTTTTTCTTGGGAGTTTTTGATCTCCTCTCTTAATAACGGGGGTTTCTAGGGGCTGGTATAGTAGAACCATTATGGAGGGAAAAATGCAGATGAACATCCTCTTTTTCCGGTACTTAAAACTTTTATAGGATTTGCAAGGAACATTAGAGACTATCTACTTCTTCATTTTGCAGTTGGGTAACCCACTGAAGTCCAGAAATGTTAGGTGGCTTTATAGAACTTCATATTTGGAAGGGTTCTCAAATGATCAAGATTGGATCTCATATAATCTAATGTGTACCTGAAAAGGAATTTCTGCTACACATCTCTATTAATTCAGCTTTCCAATGAACATCCCTTGTAAAGGGAGCTCATTACTACCTAATCTACTTTGTAAGATTTAAATTGTTAGGAAACTCCTTCACATTCTCTTCATACTCATATGTCTTCAACTTCTGTACATTACTCTTCTGTTCTTTGGCATCAAGAATATTTATCATTCCTTATGATAGCCCAACAGATACTTGAAGATAGCTATCTTGTTCTCCAATAACCTTTTTTTTCTTCATCAGACATTCCCACTTCTTGTCTAATATCACATAGTAAATAGAAAACCAGAAACTCAAACCCCACCCAACAAGGTAATGCTGTTGTAACAGTGTTATTGTATATAACATATTGTTTTAACAGGATGAATTAATGATGTTAGCTGGAGTAAGTGCAGCACCCTGGGATAAAATAAGCCTTCTGAAAAGTAAGAAAGAAAGCTATCACAAGGAAAGAACTAGTAGAAGGAAAATAGACAAAATAACAATGGAATTCCACTTTTAAAGTTTAAGAAATGCCTATCACAGCTCTTTTCCTAGTCATTTTTTTTTCACCTTTTCAGACATGGTAGTTTTTCACTTTTAAATCACAAAGTATGTTCTAACAGATGTCATTGTTCTACAGTGTATTAGGACTTCAGTGGCAAATGGTTGTCTATTTCAACAACTAGTCTGTTTCTTAGTCTTAGTTTGAGTACAATTGAAAAAAAAAGCAAACATATATTTTTGTAAACATTTAAACTTTAATGAGACTTTTGAGGCATTCAACAAGACTAAAGTTTCAATGTATTTACAAAAACTGCCTTTCAAAACCTATAATTTGAAATCATACCTCGTTTGTTAAATACTTCCACTCTCTAGATTAATGCCTGCCTGCACATTAAAAACTGACTTATTGAAAAGACAAACATATCCTTGTCAGTAAAGATAGAAACCGAAGTACTCATGACATTTTTCCTTTTATCATTTCTTTTGCTAAATTAAAAGTAAATAAAAGCCATGGCATATTGAGAGCCTTAATAATTTTGGCCCCACCTTACTAAGCCAACCTTTTATTTGTAACTACTCTAAGCTTGGGTGAAAGATCGGTTATAAATTGCCTAGAAAAGATTTATACCTAAAATAGGAATAAATGAAGTGACTCCTTTTTTATTTGTCTTTGCAAGCTTTCATCTTACTATCTTTAATTCAAATTCCTTTTGCCTTTGTAGCAATGGTAGTAGGATCCAATTACCATTGACTCACAAACTCAAGTGATAAAGTTAAAGTTCCAACAGATTCCAACCCCCTCACTCCAATCTGAAAGATTTAATATCGATAGTAACTGATCTTGGTAACAGCAACCTTCATTCTGTCTCAGATAACAATAATAGTAATTTATTAAGTACCTACTCTATGTAAGACACTATTCTAGGTGCTAGAGAAACAATAACACAGTCTCTTTCATTGTGTAGCTTATATCCTATTTGAAAAGCACAATTTTATATATTTTTAAATTTAAATGAGCATTTCCATATTTATAGCAGAGTACAAAAAGAATATTGTATGTGTATATGAATTTCCATTTAATATAGAGAGCTTTAATAATAATAATAATAATAACTCAAGGTAAATAGTCATGGTCATACAAAATGAATCCACAAAGTGGCCAAATCCAAAAGTGTATGTCTTTTTCTGCACTTTGAATTTATCATTTCTCTGCAGATCACTTCTAAAAGTCCTGCTTATTGTAAGATGACATGATTCTATTTGAAACACAAATCCTGGCATCTCTCCTTACTGTTCCTTAAACAGCTTATATTTCTGATCTCTAAACCTTTGGTTATACTATTTGTCCTGTTTAGAAAACTTTCATTCTATTCTCTATTCAAAGCCTAATTTTCCTTTATAGCTCATTCAAAGTCCCAACCCTTAGACTAAACTTTATTAATTTTACTTCACACTCCTCTCTTTTCTTACTTTTATAATGTTTTACCTAGTTACCTTTAGAGTTACATTCTTTAAAAAGTGTGATTTATTTGCCACTCTATGAAGCCATCCCAGCTCTCCCTGTTTAGAAACCACTTTGCTCCTGAGACATCACATTTTATATTATTGTTATCTATATTTTTGTTTTTGTCTCCTACTTGTAACTAGTAGGCTTCATGAATACAGGAACTATACCTTATCTAAAATTTATTAGGATTTTAGTGATTTTCTTATAGCAAATCCTTAATAAGTGTTTGTTGAATGAATATCATATAATTTTGCTTTTCATAAACTTCTTTATACCTTCTGGGTTGTGATGAATTGTGTTTTGGGTATGTCTTGAATCCCTCAAAAGACCCAGTACTCCTTAGGAAGGGATCATAATCTTATTTCTTTAGTATCTTTTAGAGCGCTAGGCACATAGTAATCTTAACTATACATTTCTTAATTAATTGGTCACTTTGTTATTCAGCAAGGGAAAAAAAAACAAAGGGGAAAAGTACATAATTCTTGAGAATATTAAGCATGCAAAGTAGGACTTGAAAGAAGAAATTAAATTCTCTGGGGAACCATATGGTATTGATCAGAGAAGCAGCAGGAAATTTAGAGTATAGTAACATAATAGAGACTGTATTGACAGAGAAGAGATATAACAGTACAAATAAAAGCAGTGTTCACACTAAAAGGAAAAGCTGAAATAAATCCCTCATAAAATCACAATTTTTATTTTAGCTCCATATGTAAGACATGAATGAATTAAATAAAGAAGAGGAGAGGAGAGGTAGATTCAGTTTATTTAAATTAATCTCTGAAAATTATGATAATAGATTTGAAGCCAAAGGATCTAGATTTAAATGTTGGTTCTCACACTACCTTTGAGATCTTAGACAAATTACTTAATTTCTCTTGGCCTCAGCTTTCTCACCTTTAGGATGAGATCTCTAAGGTAACTTCAAGTTCTAAATCTTTAGATTTTTATTAATTAACATAAATTAATTAACAGCTAACTTTAAGGAGTCTGCTGTTACAAGATTAATTTAGGGAGGTATCTGCTTTTTGCTGTACTAAATTTGATTGTCATGGATATTTTGGAAGCGTATTATACAAATTAAAGCCTTTTTTTGTAATATGACATAGCCCATAAAATTAATAATTAGATAGACAAAGTGAAAAAGGATGACTCAGTGATTTCTCTGGAAGCTGATAGAAAAGTGGTAGTTGGGAAAGGGGGTGGGGTGGGAGGATGGGTTCAGTTTTTAATATACTGAATCCAAAGTAGAGGTGGAGTTAAGATAAATTGAGTCAAGATAAATTCTGAGTAGTTGAAAATTTGAAATTGGTTAGAAGGTTAGAAGGCAAGGCCACTTCGATCTTACTAATGGTGATAATTGAAAATATGTGAGTGGATAAAATTCCTGGAGGGACAGATATAGGAATAAATTAGCAGAGGGCTGAGAAAAGCATCAGAAAAGATAAAAAAAGAAGGGAGAAGAATTAGCAAAGCATATAACAAAGTATTAGTTAGAGAAGGTGCAGAAAGATTAGATACAATCAATGTTGTAGAAGTCAAAGGAGGAATTTTAAGAAGTAGATTATAAATTCTCTGAGGGCAAAGACTACTTTTCATCTTGTCTTTATGTCTGCATTATTGTGCATAGTGTATAACATATGGTTGGAACTAAATAAATGATTGTTGAATTGAATTAAAATAAGAATGCCTGGTGAATAGAGTTAAATTCTGACAAGAAGGAGGATAAAATTTTTAGAATATTATTGGATTTGGCAAAAAGGAGATATTTGGGGAAAAAAGATGCAATTGAGTAATGAGGAATTCAAGCAAGTTTTCAAAAGTTGAGAAGGAAAATGATAGCAATGGATAAAGACCAGGGGCTTGATAATGAAAGAAAGGTGAGAGATTTAATAGTAGCTCAAGGGAATACAAAGCCTCTCAGAGGTTATTTAATATATTATGTTCTGGAACATATTTGAAAGTGGGAAAGAAGAGTCATTGGAAAGGGGGAAATTGAGAAACTCACATTTTTCTTTTCTTGATCTAATTTTGAACTTTTCTTTTGTAACTCCTAGTGACTCCATTCCAGAGGAAATTCTGAAAAAGGCAAAAGAGATAGGATTCTCAGATAAGCAAATTTCAAAATGCCTTGGACTGACTGAGGCCCAGACCCGGGAGCTGAGGCTAAAGAAAAACATACATCCTTGGGTTAAACAGGTAAAGAATGCTATTTTCTCTCCTAGAATTTTTCTGGTAAAATGCAGGAACCTTTTAAAAAGAGCCTTTGTCAACATTTGAAATGGATACTTGAGAGATGACCCTACTTGAAGCCTGGAAATACTTGTACATTAGTCTCCATGGTCATTGGTCTTGTTCTACAAAATATGGTTTTATGGCATCTTTAAAAAGGGTAAAGTTAAAAGCAGCTATTTCCTTCAGACAAAGAAAGAAAAAAAAGCTCGTCTTCTTTGCCTGATCTGTGTCTAAGTGCCATACTTTTGCTGAAATAGAGGGCCCTGATGTTGTTAGTGACCTGCAATATAGAGCCTATGAAAAAAAAATAGCTAACTCACTTGATAGTAACTTTTTACAAGGCAATACTTTATTTTAAGTGTCCCATCATTATGAGTTCATTTAGTATTCATTGTGATAGGGCTGAGTATAATGAGTTCATCTGGTATTCATGATGATCACACAAGAACTTTTGTAGGTATGTCATTGTAATTTTTGCCATTAGTTTAAGGGCTACCTTGACTAAAGTGCTACCAGCTGGTTTTTGTCCTTAAAAATCATTGACTGTTCCACCATGGGCTCAGGGGGCCTATATATACCCTTAGGCCCTAGTCCAGCTGCTGAATATTTTTCACTCAGCATTTATTATCTTTCTTTCTCTTTACTTGGCTCTTACAAACTTGATGAGTTCTGCTTCATTTTCCTTTCTACATGGGACTGCATTCTTGCTTCTTGAACCAAAAATTTATCTGTCCTTCCCAAACATGTTCCATGATATAAACTCTTTTCTCCCATGACTTATCATATCTTGGCTTTTGGTGTTTTATTACTTCAATGACTACCAATATCCAAGCAGGGCTCTAATTTTTATACAAAAGACATCTTTATTTATGGACACCTTTTGCTTAGATTCTATAACTAGCTCATTTATGTAACTGGATGGGCAATTTAGCTGATAACCAGTTGACATAATCATCACTTGCTATGCATGAGGTGTACAATTGTAGTGATTTCACAATAGCAGTAGGGGTGTGTGCATCCACATATAAAAGCTAATTTATCTATCTGGGGGTGTTTATAGTCTCCAAATATTTGTTGCTGAGGCAGTAATATATATTTGGAAAAATTATCAAAAAGTTTCCCTGTCATTTTCTAAGAAGAAACATTTTTTGTTTCTTATGCTGCATTGGATTTAGTAGCAAAGAAACAAATATGAATGGAAGTTATTTTAATAATATTACTGCTATAAGTATAGATTTATCTAATATGTTGCTTTTTTCCTTTTTTTTTCAGATTGATACACTGGCTGCAGAGTATCCATCAGTGACAAACTACCTCTATGTTACTTACAATGGACAGGTAAGCCTTATAAACCTTATACCTAACCTGTTACATTAGGTTTTAGTTTTGAATCCTGGCTTCTTTTATTTTAAAGGACCTGTGCAACTATAGGCATTTCATCTTTGGTCATTAGTTACTTATCTGAATAATGAGAAAACTAGACCAAATGACCTTCTTACACACTTCCAAATCCTGTGAACCAACGGATCTCTGTTCACTCCTTAGGTATCCACTGATGCTTGTGGCAAAAATGTAAACCTGCTAGTCAGATGTGATCATGTATTCCTAATTTTGACCTTTGTCCCTTGAAAACTGGACCAGCTTGATGAGATATCTTAATAATAGATATAAAATCACAAATGAGACATTTTGGGAGAAAAAACAAACAGTAAATTGCATTAACACATATTTATTGAGTTTCTCAGACTTTCTGATATATTATAACAAGGAAACCAAATGATGTCCAATATTATGGAAATGAGCAAAGCTGTTCAAATGCTGAGTACATTATGGTTTCTAGAAACAGAAGAAGTTGCATAACAAAGAGATAGTATGGTACACTGGACAGAGGGCCAGACTTGATCTCACAGCCCATCCTGAGTTATCTTTCCAGTTTCACTCTTTCCTGCACTCTGTGATCCAGCCAAATGGACCTTTATTCTTTTCTTCTCACTCCATAATCATGTTGACCTTATCCCATTCTGAAAATATATTTGCTCTTTACCTCCACTGAATAAAACCCTCCTTTACCTTCAAGGGTCAGTTCAAGGACCATATTTTACATGAAGCCTTTTTTGATTCCATTAGTAATTACCTTTCAAACTATATTCTAGTTAATTATTTTGCTTTTATTTGTATATATTTATATATGTATTTATTGTCTCCCCAGTACTGTCAATTTGTGTGATTAGACACTGTTTAATTCTTTGTATTTATATTCTCTGGCACCTAACATAGCACATACTATTTAGCAGGTGCTTAATAAATGTTTGCTAATTGGAATCTAATGTAGGGAAAAAATAAACCACTAGAGTGGTTGTTTTTCAGAATCCAAATTATTTTCCTTATTCAATTAATTCAAACTGATATGTATGTAGAAATAGCTATAGTTAATTGTGTGAGAGTGCTACTGGGTACACTGATTATGACTTTGGCTTTTCCTCTTCAGGAACATGATGTAAAGTTTGATGATCATGGAATGATGGTGCTAGGTTGTGGACCATATCATATAGGTAAAGTTTATGTTTTCCATAATTATCATAAAAATTGATGACAATGAATAGAACTTATTAAGCAACCCAGCTCTACTCAGGAGTTTTGGCCACTATATTAGACTTTTTCTTTCTCTTTAAGCCTGTCCTTTGCACCAAATCTATTAGTATGTGGCTTTTATACAAACTGTTTAAACAAGAAGTATGAAGTTTTTACCCTAGCATGGTGACTAATTTTTTTCCTCAAAATAAAGGGGATTACTTAATTTTTAGTTGAAATTTCATATCATTTAACAAAAAAGAAACTTGTTGAATATTAAGTGGATATATTTTTTCTCCATAAGACAAAAATAAATCTTTTCTGTCCTCCTTCAAAGTGAATCTGTATCTATAGCTAACATTTCTATAGTACTTTCAGGTTTGCAAAATGTTTCAAATATATTATCTCATTTGATCCCCACAATGACCTTGTAAGGTAATATTCCCATTTTGCAGATGAGGAAATGGGGACTGCAAATAGTGAAGTGACTTGTCCATGGTCACACTACAATTAAGTCTCTGAAGTAGAATTTGGCCTTAATTCTAAGCCCAATAGCCTGTCACGAAATCACTTAGCTGCTCATAAGAAGGTTGATACTTTGTGAGAAAAAGTAATATTAATTCAACAAGTGTCTATTACATACCCCACAAGACACTATGCTAGATGATAAGTTATGAAAATATTTATATGAATTATTTTAACCTCTCCCCATTGTGCAAAGGATGTTGAGCAAATATTTGTATTGAACATGATTTAAAGCCCTTCACTACCTTGTCCTAACTAATCTCTCCTTTATTTAATAATGTAGCAAAACTGGCTGTTTCTCACAAATGCCATTGTTACTCTTCCTCCTCACCTGTCTCATTTCTTTTTAAGACAGCTCAGGTAGCATCTTCTACCTTTCCTGATGCTATTAATTTCAAGCAACAAATTATCTTGTAGTTAACTACTTTGTACTTGGTTGTATTTGCTTGATTTATTCCTAATATACTTAGAAATATACTCGCCTCCTACATTAGAATATAATCTCCTTGTGTGTAAGGATTGTTTCATTCCTTGTACTGTTTTCCCCAGAGCCTTGGCACAGTGCCTGACACATGGTGCCACTTAATAGATACTTGTTAATTGTTTAAGAGACACAGTGAAAGGTGAAGTTAAATGTATTACTCATATTCAGAAAGTTGGCCACTAAGTAATTAATTACTAACTTAATTAATTTGAGAGCAGAGAAAATGGAATTGTCTGCTAAGTGTGCAGCTTGCTTGTTATCTGTGTAGGCAGATAAAGGAGTACCTACAAGTTTTTTCAAATATTGAAGAAGTTATTTTCCAATTAAGAAGGAGAATGTCATGAAATTATGATTTTGAATATCCACTATGAAATTTATAGATAGAACATACACATTTAACATTTGATTATATTCCACTTGGGACAAAATAATTATATATAACTTGAATGGGCTGATTAAGGGAGATGACTTTCCTGTGTCTCTACCAATTCATCTTTAAAGTTGCTAACCAGATTATACTTGTTGGCCCTTAGAAAGCAATTATATGCAACTTTTTGCTCTTTGCCTATGAACAGTAGTAGAGTCAAGCCCTTCAAATGTTTATTCCAGGTGTTCATTAATGAGACAGATGTAATTGAGTAGTTCAGGAGATATGAATGACTATTTTGTGAAGTCAAGGGATTTTTCAAAGATAAAAAGAATAGTGTCCCTAAATCAGTTATTCATTCAACAAACATTTAATGTCAGTTATATGGAAGACTGCTGGATTGTTCCATATTTCATTTCATGTATGCTATATCTATGAATTTTATGGTAGATATTCAAATTTATTTATAGTAGATATTCAAAATTATTACACATTTTGTAGATATACAAAATTATTACAGATATACAAAATTATAAAACAATTAAAAATTTTTAGAGATAGGAGAAACCTTAGAAGTTATCTAAGCCAGTTTTTAACCTGAGATATGTGAACTTAGCTTTTTTATATGTTAATAATTGTATTTCAATTTGATATAATTGGTTTCCTTGGAAGTCCTGTGTTTTTTATTTTATGCATTTAAAAACATTTTGTGTGTGTGTGTGTGTGTGTGTGTGAAAGAGTTCATAGGCTTTATCAGGCTGTCAAAGGAGCCCATGATATAGAAAAAAAAACCCTTAAGAATTGTTCTAGTCTTAAAACTGCTGATGAAAAAAGCTGAGTAGTTGTCCTAGATCATGTTCTTATATTGAATGGGGCCACAACCCAAAGTCACTTGACAAAATAGATCTAATTTTGTATATGTAGATTTTTGTGTTATAGAACTATATTTTAATGTTTCCAAAAAGCACATCTCATACACACACAAAAAAAGAATTCTGATTGTTAAGTCCAGCCTTCTTTGGAAATTTTCAGATTTAACTTCTAAGTCAATGCAGGTTTTTATTTTTTGTCAGTTATTGTTTAGAGTCAAAGTCTTATCTTATCTGGGCTGGATTTCAGTAGTTATTCAAGTTCTGATCCTGATGTTAATCAGTATTGAAATTTTAACTTATTATACTTCCTCACCTGGGCCAATTTATAACACCCTCTCTCCCTTAGGAAGCCTTGCCCTTTGAGCTAGAGGCTCCTCATATTGTGCTGGACACCACTTAATGTGGGTATCTACTTGGCTTTAGTTCTACTGTAGCTCTTATATATGTCTTTCCCCCCCTTATATAACTCTATAGAAAGATAAATATCCACATCCATGTATTTCTTTATAATCATCTTATTTTAATATCACCTATTTCTGTATATCTCTTATATGTCTCTATAGAAAGATAGGTATACACATATATGCATTTCTTTATAATTAGCTTATTTTACTTTCACAAAGATCCATATTTTTTTTT
>JAJPUD010018911.1:10154-25283 GCA_023553655.1 Myrmecobius fasciatus | reverse complement strand
CTCTCTCTCTCTCTCTCTCTCTCTCTCTCTCTCTCTCTCAATAGCTGACTATAACAACATAAAATAAAAAGGGAAGAAAAAGGATTTTTATTCTCAAGTTACTGTCCCTGAGTATAGGAATTACCCTCTGAGGTAATTTTCAACTGCTATGTGATGAATTTTGAGGTAAGGAGCAGGGGCAGAATTTTCTAAACATTACCTTCTGCTGTGGGTCCCAAAGCTTGGAAGGGAAACGATTGGAATCCTATACAGCAAAGGAATGTGTAAGGAACAGAATTGTTGGGGAATTGTAGGTGAAGAGTGTTGGAGACAAGCTCCATGATTGCCTTTCATGAGGATAGAATACAACCCATTTTCCACTATATGATTGGTTGATTACATATTCCTTAGGATCAACCCAATGCTGCCCATTCTCTTTTCTACTTTAATGCCTCGCCTACCCCAAATCGCAAAAGAGCTCTAGTCTCTGCTTTGGAAATAATTGGTGTAATTCACACATTTGACAATTAGTCATGTACTGCCTTAAAACATCTCTTAAATTCTTATCTTAATTAATTGGCTTAAAAATCATTGAATATATACCATATGCAAGGTCTTGCAAGATCTTGCAGCATACACTGAAAGGTATACAAAGAAGTTCCCATGCTTAAGAAGGTTAGCACTAAGATTTATGTGGTACTTCATATATCTCATTTATATGGTGCTTTATGGCTTAAAAAATTCTTCTTCATAATGAATAAGTGAACTACATAATGCAAATATTATTCATATTTTACAAGTGATGAAATTAAATTTCAGTAAGATTGTGATTAAATGAATTAATATGTGTAAAGTGTTGTGTAAACCTTAAAGCTCTATCTAGATGCCAGCTATTGTTATTGTATTATCATTATATGATTCACATAACTAGTAAAGAATGAAACCACATAAACCAGATTTGGAAAAAGTCCCAGAGTCCATATCATGCATAAACAGGAATCTTCTTTATAGCATTCCTTATATTCACTCTTCATTTGAAAATCTCTACTGAGGGTATGCCCACCACTTCGTGAAGCATTCAATTATATTTAAGAAATAACTGAGATTATTTGAAATTTTTACAAATATCGGTTCTAAATCTGTCTCTGCAACTTCCATTTCCTCCTTTGAGAATTATTTGATGGCTTCAGAAGCCCCAAGATGAAAGAGTATGCACAATTGAGAGACTTTAGGGATTAATTTAAAATTGCTTTCCAGAATGATTGGATCAGTTTTCGGCACCATCCAACAATGCATTAATATACTTATTTTATCCCTAGTATCCAAGTAGGAAATACCTAATCCTACCACTCCATAATACTTTTACAAATACTTGTGACAACCTATCAGGCCCTCATTAAGTTTTCTCTTTTGTCTTCTTTCCTTTCTTTCTTCCTTCCTTCCTTCTTTTCTTCTTTCCTTTCTTCCTTCCTTCCTTCTTTCCTTCCTTCCTTGCTTCCTTTCTTCATTCTTTTCTTTATTAAATAGTAGTTTAGTTTTTTCCCAGTTACATATTAAGGACATTTTTAGCATTGATTTTTAAAAGATTTTGAATTCCCAATTTTTCTCCCTCTCTCCTTTCTTCTGAAGGTGGTAGGCAGTCTGATATAGTTTTTACATGTGATGACATGTGGAACATATTTTCCATATTAGTCACAGTTGTGAAAGAAGAAACAGATCAAAGGGGGACAAAAACATGAGAAAGAATAAAAAAGTGAAAAAAATGTACTTCAATCTGCATTCAGAGTCCATCAGTTCTTTATCTGGATATGGATAGCATTTTCCTTTATGAGTCCTTTTTACTTTGTGTTGTTGAGAAGAGGTAAGTCATTCATACATGATCATCACACAATATTGCTAATACTGTGTACCATGTTTTCCTAGTTGTGCTCATTGTACTTTGCATCAGTTCATATAATTCTCTTCAGATTTTTCTTTAATCTTCCTGTTCATAATTTCTTATTGCACAATAGTATTCCAATACATTTATGTACCACAGCTTGTTCAATCATTCCTCAACTGATGCACAACCCCTCAGTTTCCAATATTTTGCCATCACAAAAATGTTTCATGAACATTTTTGCACATATAGGTCCTTTTCCCTTTTTTTAATGATCTTTTGGACTACATAGTAGTGGTATTGCTGGATAAAAAAAAAATTACATAAAGCCTAGTTGCCCTTTGGGCATAGTTACAAATTGTTCTCCAGAATGGTTCAGTTCACAACTCCATCAGCAATGCATTAGTATTCCAATTTTCCTTTGATTTATCATTTTCCTTTTCTTCATTTTAGCCAAAATGATATTTGTGAAGTCTTCTCTTTTCTAAGTTAAACATCCTGAGTTCCTTCATATACTCACCAAAAAGCCTGGAATCTAGTCCATTCAGTGTCCCTTCTTAATGTTCCAGAGTACATTGTGGCCTGTCCAGGACAGGGCACATGGCACATGGAACACATAGGGCATTGAGAACTATGTTCTTTTTTATGGTACTCTTCCATAACTTTATTTTTTTAAATTAAAGCGTTTTATTTTCAAAACATATGCATAGATAATTTTCAGCATTCACTCTTGTAAAACCTTGTATTCCAAAAAGTTTTCTCCTTCCCTTTCCCTCATCTCTTCCCTTAAATAGCAAGTAATCCAATATGGATTAAACATGTGCAATTATGCCATACATATTTCCACAATTATCTTGCTACACAAGAAAAATCAGATCAAAAATGAAAAAATGAAAAAAGAAAATAAAATGCAAACAATTAACAACAAAAAAGTGAAAATACTATATTGTAGTCCACAGTCAGTCCCCACAGTCCTCTCTCTGGGTGCAGATGGCTCTCTCCATTACCTTTGGAATTGATCTGCATCACTTTGCTGTTGAAAAAATCACACCCAGCAGAATTGATTATCGTACATCTTGTTGTTGCTGTGTACAATTACCTCCTGGTTCTGCTGATTTCACTCAGCATCAATTCATGCAAGTCTCTCCAGGCCTCTCTGAAATCATCCTGCTGGTTATTTCTTATAAAACAATAATATTCCATAACATCCATATACCATAATTTATTCAGCCATTCTCCACCTGATGGGTATCCACTCAGTTTCTAGTTCCTTGTCACTACAAAAGAGCTGCTAAAAACATTTTTGCACATGTGGGTCCTTTTCCCTCTTTTAATGATCTCTTTGGGATATAAGCCCAATAGAGATACTTTTGGATCAAAGGATATGCACAATTTGATAGCCCTTTGGGCATAAGAATTATGCTCTTCTTAATGCAATTTAGGATTTCATGAGTTTTTGCTGACTACCTTGTTGTTCCAATGGCTTACACTGAGCCTTTCCAAATTGTGATCTTAAATGCATAAAAAATAAGGCAATATATATGTATATATATATATACATCTTTATTAATTTTCATCTTAATGGAGTAAGGTCCCAACAATTAGCAATCAAACTTTATCACTCCCCTCAGAGTGGGGATAGCTATACCTTTTATAATATGCCCAAAATTCCTCCATTTAGGGCACCAAATAAAGAGGTTAAAGAGTCAAGGTTGGATCTATGAAAATCTTCACTGGAGATATCACTCTAATGTTGATATTTAACTGTTAATTAATCTTTTTTATATATTCTTCTAGTCATCACTCCATTTAATTATACTCTAATTTATTTAACTTTTCTCCATTTTTTCACAGAGATAGCAAAAAGGGGGTTTATGCAAAAAAATGAAAATTTTAATGCTTAATACCTGTGAGACCATATGGGATTCACTTAAATTCTGTCCTTATGATTTTTTTTGGTACCTAAAAAAACTGCATCTATATCATTTTCCTGATCTACAAATTTGTTGCTTCTTTGAAAAAAAGGAAATTAGGTTAGGTTAGCATAACTTGCTCTTGATGAAATTATTTTGGCATTCAGTGATACCTCATCCTTTTCCAGATATTTCCAAGCCATCCCTTTACTAACACATTTTGAAATTTTGTCAAAAATAGTTCATCAGCCTTTCCCCATTTAAAAAAAATGGTGTCATTTGCCCTTTTCCAATACTAACAGTGTTCTCTTATTCTTAAATGCCAATCTCACACTCTAATAACCTCCAATTCTATTTTTCCTCCTGTCTACTTAGACCTGTTACCTTTCTTTCAACCCATTTTTCTGTGCCTTCAGGACCCCCTGTTCTAACCCTAATCAGCATTCATTCCTCCTCTTAGATTAAAATGAAATCTGGCTCTTGTCTAAGACTATATCTCAATAACCCTCTTTTTAAAAGATTTATTAGAGGAGTAGAAGGTAGAGTGCTAGATTTTTTTTTTTTTTTTTTTTTTTGCTTTTTGCTGAGGCAATTGGGGTTAAGTGACTTGCCCAGGGTCACACAGCTAGGACGTGTCTGAGACCAGATTTGAACTCAGGTCCTCCTGACTTCAGGGCTGGTGCTCTAACCACTGCACCACCTAGCTGCCCCTAGAGTGCTAGATTTTAAGTCAGAAGGACCCAGGTTTAAATTCTGCCTTACTGACTTCATAATTCTGAGAAAATGTCTTTATCTATTTGGTCCTTCATTTCCTCATCTGTAAAATGGTGGGAGTGAACTTACTTGTTTTATAAAGACCCCTTCCCTTTTTAATCTATGACCATAGGTTGATACCCAAAATCCATCGTACCAGAAGTAAACCTTCAGCCTCAACACTCTTCTTCTACCTCCATCCTTCAGTAACCTCTCTTTTCAAAACTGAAGGTAATCCATTTATATCATTCCCTTCCATCTTTGTTGTATTCATTTACCAATCTCCAAGTCACCCTCAATTTGTTTAATGACTATAGCACCTGCTTAAAAAGGGAGATCCTTACCTCACTGAACAATTCCCTAACAAAATAATTTTGTTTTTCATAATAACCATTTTTTGGGTATAGTTATCCTTTTCACAATGCAGGAGTTAGGGGTATGGCATCCCTACATTCTAGAAAATCCACATAAAATATTTTAGCCTTCCATACCATTAAAAAAGATCTGAACTGTTATGGTATTAAAAGGTAAAATATGTTGATATTATATAATATTATATATCTATTTTATGCATTTCTGAATTTCTAAGCTTTTCCTGTGCCTTTTCCTAGACTTTATGTGTCACTTGGGACTTCTACAGAACTCCCCCAAAATTTCCATTTGTGTTTAATTTCTTATGTGAACCACAATATAACTAAAGTACAGTGGGGAGAGTCATGAAATGGGAGGGGTAACTGTACTTTTATATACAATGCTCACCAGCCACTAATACCTAGGAAGAACTCTATCTGCATTGTATAATTTCCCAGGATTTACTGAATTCTCCCCTAGTTGGCATCTTGTACCCAGACAATGTTCCTGAGCTTAAATCCATACTTCAAAACAACTAAGTGTAAAAGAGATAATGAAAGATGACATTGTCTTGATATAAAATCTTATTTGAATGTGAGAAGTTCAATGGAGAAAGATAGGAATTGTAGGAAGGAGGGAAAGTTTAGTGGAAGAGGTATTCTTCAAACTTCAAACTGGAATTTCTTGATCAATGTTTTACCTTTCCTCTTTTCTTACACTAGTGTCTAATTATCAGGGTATCCAAATTTCATTTTAGATATGTTAGCTGAAATTGGCATATGCCAAGAGGACAGTTAAGGAATATCAATTAAAAGGACTTGGATAGATGCCAGCCTTAAAAATAACAGCAAAATTACATTGAGAATAGTATAGGAGGATGTATAGAAAAGTGAGACTAGGATGAAGAATCCCTTAGAAAATTCTTCAAAGTTTCATCAAATGCAATAAAGTTGCTCAGTAATCAGGGAACTTGCAGATATAAAATTATATAAATGATCCCCAAAATGTCCTGATCAAGGATTTTCCAAGTCTGTAACTAGTTACTGGATGAGTCAGGGAATGTACATATCAAAATGTGCAGCAAAATGGTGCTTGTTTATTCAGACAACATTCAAGGAAATGGTTTAAAGGAAGAAAGAAAAGTTTCCTTTCCTAAGGATTTCTTTTTTTCTTAGGATATTTTATTTTGCATTTTTTGTTTTTCTTGGAAAAGGTACTGAATTTGGAGTCAGAAGATACAGGTTCAAATCCCTGTTTTGTTTCTTACTCCCTGTGTGTGCTGGCGAAATTCACTCCTCCTCTCGACATAATTTCCATTATGTATAAAATGAATAAACTACCACCAAGATCTCAAACATCCCTTCCAGACCTGAGTACCTGATTGTAAGACCTGATTTGAAATGAGTTTTTCACTCTGGCCTACAAATCTTTAGGATCTATGAGAAAAGCCTCTTCCAAGTAAGACAAATGTACATCAAGGGAACTGATACCTTTCTCAAATGGAAAGATTTAATTAAGTTTTAGGATTTAATTAAGTAATGATGAATATAAAGGTATCAAAAAATCATGAGAATATGTGTAGGTAATGCAAAGTGCATATGCAGAATCTGATGTTCTCAATGACTTTAGCATCTGATTCACCAGGGAGCTGTTGACACCATTTAGGCAATGACTTGTTCAGTCATTTTTGAGTCCTGATCACACATGGGGTTTTCTTCACAAAGATTCTGGAGTGGTGTGCCATTTCCTTTTCCATTTCATTATTACAGAAGAGGGACTAAAGTTAGCAGGATTAAGTGACTTGCCCAGGATTACACAGCTACTAAGTCTCTAAGGCCAAATTTGAATTCAGGAAGGTGTTTAGGTTAATGTAAACGAAAAAATCTCTAAAAGGAAATATGAATCCATGTAAATAAAAAAATCAATAATGATCTCAATGAAGAAATAATAGTAAATGGATAGATTATTGGCTTTAGAGAAATAGTATCTAAGGTCATATTCAACTTCTGGATACATATTGATTCGTTGAATTTGTACAACATTATTGAACTTTTCTGGGGATAAGTTTTCTTAACCTGAAAGGGTTGGATAAGATGATCTTTAAGAAATTTTTTACCTTTCTCTATATAATTTCCTGGTTTTCATCCTCATCTCAGAAAGGAAATGGAACATTAGGGCACAATATTATATTCATTTTCAGTCTTTGTATAGGCCATTTTTGCTTAATGTTTAGCTTTGTTTCAGTATAACAAAGAACTTCCTCTGGATTCTAATGGATGGTCTTTTCAGAAAGCACTGTGATATAAAGACAAAAGGTTTTGATAACATTTAAGAAGAAAGCAAATACTTTCATGTAAGAATGTTATAGAATCATATATGATTTTAACATTTGGTTTGCAGACACTTTGAGGACTTTAAAGCTTCATTTATTCTACTGAGTCAGAAGAGGTGTTTTTTTTTTAAATTCACAAATAATAAACACAGAGGAATCTCAGAAATAAATGAATAAACTAAGCCTAATGAGACTGAGACTTTTTCAGATTCAAATAAATAGTGACGTTTGAGAATATTGATACTTTATCTATTGCAGGTCTATAACCTATAACCTTCCAGAGTAGGCATATATTTCAGAGACTCTTAGAACAATTAGGTCTAATGCTGTGTTGGAAAATGACATGACATTGAGCCTTGCCCTAGGTACCAACATCTCCCCTTGGGGGAGAGAGCTTTCTTTCCATGATGAAAGACATCACCATGATATCTTCACATTTCTTAGTGTCCCATTTATCTGACAAGGTTCATCACTGTTTGATCATTAGTCCCTAGGCTGTTACTTCCAGGGCCTTTTCAATATTGTTTTTCCCAAGGTCCAACCTCCCCAAAAATCCTACCCCTAATCCTAATGGGATAAAGACCAGATTTTTGTTACATTGGGTCTCCTTTCCTTTCAACATGATTGAAACTCTTCATCATGTCCTCTTTACTACTACTGTTCCAACTTGTCCAACTCCATCCCTCTGTTTCTAACTCTCTCATGATCCATTTATTCTAGATGAAATTATTAACGTTTACGGTAAGGTTTGTTGTTTTATGGGACTTTTTGTACTCAACTTTTCTTTAGTACATATAAAAGTACATATAAAACCAAAAACATTTGGTTTTATATGCTCTAATCTTAAATTTACTCAAATCTAAACAATCTGTACTTACCATTTGGGAAGTGGTGGTGGTGAGGAGCTCTACCCCTCCCATTTATCCTATATCTCAAGGTTAAGATTGGCTGTCATTTAGCTCCTGCACTTCATAATCATACAAAGTCTAGGAAAATGGTGCTAGAAAGATGCATCAAAATCGACAGCATCCTCTGCATGGAGGTATTTCTGTGGTTGTCTCATTTAATAACTCTTACTAATGAAAACCACTGGCTCTGTCAACATTCTTATTTTTGTACAATTTAGGGGCATAGTAAGCTTCTGCAGCAATGCTGCTTCTCTACTTCTTTACTCTTTTTTACTTGACCCACTACAACTGTGATAATGGATCTGGGTACCTTTTTATTCTTACATCCTATTGTTATTTTAACATCTATTTTTAATTCAACAATGATCCCTGTTAATGACTTTAATTTCTTGGAAAAAAATTATTCCTCTTGATGCTATTAAGTTCAGCATGAATTTTGAGAAAATCATTACTAGTTTACTTGAAGACATCAGAGGAGAACGAGGTGCTGCTTTTGAAGTCATTTAACCTGTTTGGAGGAAGCAAAGGGATGGGTTATCAATTCTGTGGAAGAGCTGGGATAGTCAAGACAAGAAGTAACAATGTACACATAAACAGAACAAAGAATTCTGAGATTACTTAGAACTCAGAGATTCTAGTTATCTTCATGGCAATTTCATCAGGACCTGGGTCTTTAAGGTGGTGATAATTTTTTAAAAGCTTTTTACTAAGGATAATAGACTTTTATGATTGAAAGTAAAGGATCTTGCAAGTTAAACATTAACATAATTTGTTAAAAATACATTGCATAATCAAGGTGGCCTAGCTGTGCCAGATCTGAAAATGTATTACAAAGCTGCAGTCATCAAAACTATTTAGTACTGGCTAAGAAATTGAGTAATCGGTCAGTGAAATAGGTTAAGTTCACAGGACAAAATTGTTAAGGACTATAGTAATCTAGTGTTTGACAAACCCAAAGACCCAAGCTTTTGGGACAAAATCTCACAATTTGACAAAAACTGCTGGGAAAATTGGAAACTAGTATGGCAGAAAATAGACATTGACCCACACCTAACACCATATACCAAGAGAAGAGCAAAATAGAGCCATAAAAAGTGATATTATAAGCAAATCAGAAGACCAAAGGATAGTTTAACTCTAAGAATTGTAGAGAAGGAAGGAATTTGGGGCCAAATAAGAACTGGAGTTCATTATTTAATACAAAATAGATAATTTTGATTATATTAAGTTAAAAAGGTTTTGTGCAAACAAAACTAATGCAGACAAGATTATAAGAGAAGCAATAAATTGGGAAAACATTTTTACATTTAAAGGTTCTTATAAAGGCATCATTTCTAAGATAGAGTTTGACTCAAATTTATAAGAATTCAAGCCATTCTCCAACTGATCAATGGTCAAAGGATATGAACAGGTAATTTTCAGATGAAGAAAATGAAACCATTTCTAGTCATATGAAAAAATGCTCTCAATCATTATTGATCAGATAAATGCAAATTAAGACAGCTCTGAGGTACTACTACACATCTCTAAAATTGGCTAAGATAACAGGAAAAGATAAGGACAAATGTTGGAGGGGATGCAGGAAAATTGGGACACTGATACATTGTTGGTGAAGTTGTAAATTGATTTAACCATTTTGGAGAGCAATTTGGAACTATGCCTAAAGGACTATCAAACTGTGCATACCTTTTGACCCAGCAGTGTTCCTACTGGGTTTATATTCCAAAGAGATCTTTTTTTTTTAATTTTATTTGCATAACATATGTGTGAGTAATTCTTCAACATTAACCCTTACATAGCTTTTCTGTTACAAATTTTTCCCCCCAACTCCTCACCCCTCCCCTAGATGGCAGGATATCCACTACATGTTAATTATGTTAAAATATTGGCAAATCGAATATATGTATACATATTTCCAAACTTATCATTGTTGTGCAAGAAAAATCTTATCCACACAAAAGATATATCAGATAAAGGAAACACAATGTAAGCAAACATCAATTGAGAGTATGAGAATGTTATGTTGTGGTCCACATTTCACATCCCTCTGGGTGTATATGGCTTTCTTCAGTGAACAATTGGAGGTGGTTTGAAACATTTCATTGTTGAAGAGAGCCATGTCCATCAGAATTGATCGTCATATAGTACTCCAAAGAGATCTTAAAGGAGAGAAAGAGACACATGTACAAAAATGTTCATAATGGCCATTTTTGTAGTGGCAAGAAACTGGAAACTGAGTAAATGCCCATCAGTTGGAGAATGGCTGAATAAGTTATGGTACATGAATGTTATGGAATATTATTGTTCTATAAGAAACGATCAACAGGATGATTTTAGAGAGGCCCGGAGAGATTTACATGAACTGATAGTAAGTGAAATATACAGAACCAGGAGACCATTGTACGTGGCAACAACAAAATTAAAGGATGGTTAATTCTGACGGACATGGCTGTTTTCAACGAGATGATTCAGACCAGTTCCAATTATCTTGTGACGAAGAAAGCCATATACACCCAGAGAGAGGCCTGTGGGAACTGAGTGTAGATCTCTACTTAGCTTTTTCATACTTTTTGTTGTTGTTTGTTTATATTTTCTTTTCTTTTTTTTCCTTTTTGATTTGATTTTTCTTGTGCAGTGAGGTAATTATATAATATGCATGCATATATTGGATTTAACATATATTTTTATGACTTTTAACATATATTGGATTACTTGCCATCTATGGGGGGGGTAGTTGAGAAAGGGGAGGGAAATTGGAACACAAGGTTTTACAAGGGTTAATGTTGAAAAATTATCCATGCAGATCATTACACACAGCAACCACAAGACAATATGATGATCTATTCTGATGGACATGGCTGTTTTCAATAATGAGATGTTTCAAACCAGTTCCAATTGTTCAGTGATGAAGAAAGCCATCTATACCCAGAGAGTGGCCTGTGGGACCTCAATATAGCTTTTTCACACTTTCTGTTGATGTTTGCTTGCATTTTGTTTTCCTTCTCAGGTATTTTTTTCTTGTACAGCAAGATAACTGTATAAATATGTATGTATCAATTGGATGTGTTATATAGTTTAACATAGTTAACATGTATTGGACTAACTGCCATCCAGGGAAGGGGGTGGGGGAAAGGAGAGAAAAATTTGGGACACAAGGCTTGGTAAGGGTCAATGTTGAAAAATTACCCATGCATATGTTTTTCAAATAAAAAGCTTTAATAAAAAAAGAAAAAATTATCCATGCACATGTTTTGAAAATAAAATACTTTAAAAAATTAATTAATTAAAATGTACTGCATACAAGGGGGAGAGCATGATATACTAAACAGAGAGCCAACCTTAGAGTTGGGAGACTCTGGTTAAAGCACAGCCTGTAACTACTGGTTCTGTGCTTCTGGACAAGTAATAACCTCTCAGTGTTCAAAGTTACTTTAAGATTGTTATTTTTAGAGCAGCTATCAGTGCTCTACAATAAATCTGTATTGATTTATGGATTTTTTGTACCAATGAAAAAATAGGTCTGACTTTAAAAAATAACATATACAGTTTATATATTATGATATGGACAACAGTAGTGTATAGGTTTTGAAAGAATCTTTCAAATAGTGCACACCAATGCTATTAAAAAAATAACTCCACTGTCTGGTTCTGGAGAACAAGTAGCTAGGAGTGCCTTACATGCCGCATCTTCATCATCCTCACCAACAAATTCTCAAATGACTGTGATCTAATAGACTGGGAATTCCATTCAATGAGGATGAACACAAACTATTCTTGTCTGTCCATTCTGTATAATTAAGTATTGTCCATATTTATCTGTAAATTAATGACTGGGGTTTGTCCAACATGCTGGAGGCCTTCCTTGCTTTATCCTGATACTGAAAGTAGACAAGTAGAGCACATTGACTGTCCATGTGTCATCCACTGCTCTCATCATGGAACCAGGCCATCTTTTCTTTCTCCTATGTATTTCCTTGATAACATTACTTACTTCCATCTTTCAGAATTTCTCATTGGTTATTTGTTTCAGCCTGCTCACATCTGTCATGGACCTTTGCATTATGTGATTCTTAATTTCAAGTCTTTGGACATGGTGGTATTTCATGTTTCACTGTTTTTTGGTAACACTGGTAGAATATTAATATTGGTTTCATGGAAAACTTAGATTACTAAAAGAACTTTGTGGTTTCCTCAAAGCAATACAGCTCTTGCTCAACTCATTCTCCATTCTACTGCCTCTCTCAGAAACATATAAAGATGAATAAGCTCTGTAGTGTGACAATCTGAACATACATTGAAATCTAGGCAATAAGCAATCTTTATCCAGCTGGTCTTACATGGATGAATGATCAGGCCAAATTCCTATGAGTGATTACACTTCTCTTTTAGGAATCTCTGCAACATTCTCTGTGTGGCTTGGTACAATCAGTACAATGTCATCTCTAAACAAGAAAAAAGGAAAAACTGAAGGATACTACCATCCACAAGGAATATCTCTTCAATTTGAACTCCACACTCAGTCTCTATTATTGTAGAATATTTTTATCTAGATACATATCTGTTTCATGCTTCATTTGATTTTTATTATAACAGGGTTGTTTAACAGGGTTATTTCTTTTGCTCTGTCTTTTAATGAATTTTTAATGATTTTCTTATATGAATATAAGGCATTGAAATAGACTATAAGAAAATATTTAGTTCTAGCAAATCAAAATCCTTTTTTCCATAATCATGAAATCTTATATTCTTTATTTCTTAAAATTGTGAAATAGAAAATATGTCACATTGTTGTACATCACTTGAGAAAGTCTACTTATTGCCTAATTATGCTCTCATGTCCTTGAAACATATTTAGATGACACTTATAAACATTTTGTAATAGATTGAGGCAGGAACATATTTCTCAGTAATTTCTGATATTTCCTCAGTTATTGGGTCAATTTTTCCATATTGATAAAGTCTAAGACTTTTTTCTATGCACTTTTTATTTTCCCCTCCTTCAGATAACTACAACATTGCTCCTTCTCTCTCTGAAAAACTTTGGACTGATTGTATGACATGGGAGACACTGACATAGTACTGCCCAGCAAGCCTCATCAGAGAAGGTGCTGGGCTCTGTGAGCAAAGCAGAACTGAAATAAACCAAAAGAAATGTGAGATGTGCATATTTAGAGAATCCACCTCAAATGTTCACATAGACTATTGGTCCTGACCTGTGTAAAAATGCTAAGCTCTAGCATAGTAATGGAATTTTGGTCCTTTTTGAGAACAAAGGACAACAATGAATATTGTTTCTTCAATCCATTTGTTTCCTCCAATCCAATCCAATAAACATGTATTAAGCATCTATCATGTGTCAGGCATTGTGCTAAGTTCTGCTTCACACTTTGAAAAGTGCTATATAAATACTAGCTATTATTATTACTACTCCTATCTAGTTCCTAACTTTCATTATTATTTATGTAATAGTTAAAATTAAAGTAAACTGAGGCACAAAGTTTTGAGCATAATTAATTTATTGTAAAACACAAATTTGTCAGTAAACAGGATTTCAACTTCCTCAGCAAAACTAAGGCCCTGAATGAGAGGACATCTATGTTTTAAAGTTTGGGGGAATATAGAACAAAGAACAGGACTTTATAGGTAGAGAACAAGTTATCATTGGTTAAAAAAGCTCAACATCATGCATGGAAAAATCAATATGATTGTTACAGAGTTTAGGTATAGGGGAGAATATGTTTGGTTGGAAATTAGGACTAAACAGGCTAACCTCTTCTTCCTTTCTGTGACTAAGAAATGTTTAATGTTTGAGTCCATATGAAAGGTTATAGACCAGATTGTGTGTGTTAAATTTAACTTTGATTAACATTTTCCCCAGTTACATTGAAAACAATTTTTTAAAAAGATTTCAGTTTTAAGATTTTTGAGTGCTAGATTTTCTCCCTTATCCCCACCCACAATTAAGAAACCACATATAAGGTCATGCAAAACATTTCCACCAAAGTTAAGTTGTGAAAGAAAATAGATCTTTCATCCTAATGAAAATAAAAATTCTCAAGAAAAATTAAGTTAAAAAGTCAAATGAGAGAGAAACAGAGAATGCTTCAAACTACATTCAAACACAGAATCTTTGGGTATGGGAAGGATTTTTCACCATAAGTCAATTAGTTGTGGATGATTGTTCCTCTGAGAATAAGTCATTTAGAACTGGTCATTCCAAAATATTGCTAATACTTTGTATACAGTATATTTCATTTTATTCATAGAGGACTTGCCAGATTTGTTTTTAACTGAGATTATCCTGCTCATCATTTCCCAGAGAACAATAATATTCCATAACAAAAACTTGCTTTGAAAAACATTTTTTTACTATTACTATTACTAATTGTATTCCCTCAATTTATTTTCTCTCCTTTAATCTTTTCCCTCCTCAAAAGTGTATTGTTACTTACCACTCCCTATCCATGCCCTCTTTTATTATTGTCCCTCCTTCCTATATCACATTCCTCTCATTTTCATGCAGTGTAAAAAAAATTTCTATATTCCTATTGAGTATGTATGCTATTTCTTATTTCAGACAATTGTGATGGGATAAGGTTCACTCACTCACCCTCTGTTCCCCCTATTCCCCATCCATTGTACAAGCATTTTCTTGTCTCTTTTTTATGGCAGATAATTTGCACCATTCCACTTCTCCTTTTCCCTTTCTCCCAGCTTAATCCTCTCTCACCCTTTAATTTCATCATTCTCTTTCTCTCCCTCACTCTCCCTCACTCCCCCCCTCTATATTTCTCTCTCTCTTTCTCTCTCTTGCCTTCTTTTTCTCTCGCCTTCTTCCTTTCCCTCCCTCCCTCCCTCTCTCCTTTTCTTCTCTCCCTCACTCTTTCCCTTCCTCCCTTCTTTTCCACACCTATGCCCTCTGTCTATGTATATACTCCTAACTATCATAATGAGAATATTATAAGTTACAAGTATCATCCTTCAATGTACGAATGTAAACTGATATACCTTTGT
>JAJPUD010018911.1:0-10144 GCA_023553655.1 Myrmecobius fasciatus | reverse complement strand
AGGATCAACAGGTGACTGGAATGTTGAAAACATAAGAACAAAAAGATCATTCAGATTATGGGAGCAACAAGATGGTAGGCCAGACATTTTCCCTGATCCCCATTTCCTTTCAAAATGGCAAAACTGATGCTCCAAATCATATATCCTGCATGAAAGATAAAGCAATTTTAGCTGAATCCATGGTCTAGAACACCCATTATCAAATGAACATACCCTTTCTCAAAAAAATACATGAATTAATGCTCACTGACTCTGAGCTCACGCAGAATCCATCCTCCACCTTCCATCTTCCAAGTAAGTAGCAAACCTTGAACTCTGCTCTAAGAAACCTAAAGACACAACACAAACTTTCATCAAAATCCATCTCTGCATTTTTGTCTCCCTCTTCCCTCTTTCTAGTATCATAGAGACCTTAGCTCTGTGTTATTGATACTTGCTCATGATTCTACCACCAGCTTGACTACTATACTTCATGAGCCAAAGCCTTCTGTGGAAGTGGGATAGGGGGGAGCAACTTGGAAGTTCCAGAACTACAAAGTTTTGACCTGCCAGTGCCAGAAAAAGCAGGCTCTGAACTGCTGGTGCTGGTCCAGAGAACTGAAAAATAGAGTAATATAGGTCACCATAACAGGACATGGTACATGTGGGGGAAAATATAGCACCCCAATAGGGCTGAGGGAAGAAATTCAATGTCCTGCTGAGGCTTGTTCTGACCATCCAAAAATCAGCCAAGGCAGAGAACAAACTTTTCAGAAAGAAGAAAATTCAAAAACTTGAACATAAACAAATAAATTAATAGAAAAAATAGTAACAACAGAAGGAAATAGTCTCCAGATCTAATAAATTAGTTCAGGTCTCTAAGAATAAATACTGAAAAATGAAGGGAAATGATCCAATTCTTGATGAGTTAGAGGACCCTGTGGAATTTGAGAAGAAAATGGAATCATGACACACTTTCTGAGTGATTTAAAAGAAAAATGAAAATTATGAGAGCAGAATGTATATCTTACACAGCAAAAAATATGAACACAATAGAAAAAAAACTTGAATCTGTAATGGTAAAAAAAAATGAGGGATCAACAGATGGGGAATGCATGCAAATAAATATATAGAAGTAAAAACCCAAGAATATTAAAAGAAAATATGCTCATAATCCAAGCAAAACATTTTGAACTCAAAGACAGGATGTATAGACAATCTAAGGATCAATGTCTCTCAGAAGAACATGGCAAAGATGGGAGAGGATTCTAGCTAGATGGCAGAGTAGATTAGAAAACTTTTGGTTCTCCAAATTTCCTCCACAAAAAGACAAAACATCACCTCAGAGGAAATGTAGAGCAGCAGAAATAAACAAAAGTCAGGAGAAAGCTGTTCTAAGACAACTTGAAAAGACACCAGAAAAGACCCTCATATTTAAGAGACATAGGTTCCATCTGAGTGAAATGCAAATACCAGCTGGCCAACTGCATAATCAAGAAATAAGCCCTGAGGTTAGGTGGGTTGGGAGGCAGCCTCAGTCTTAGAAATTTCCATTTTACCAACAGCATGGGGGTTGACAGCTTAGTAGGAGATTTCCATTTTCCATTGTTGAAGGAAACCAAACACAGTTGTACCCACTATCCCCGGGCTGGGTTAAAGTGCAGTATCAGAGAATGGGGACTCTGCTGGCTGGGCACATGCAGGGCAGTAGAATCCATGGTTTCAATTCCAGGGCAAAAAGGACAATAATACTTTGCAGTCACTGGAGTGACCACAAGAAGCAATATCACTTGCAGGACAATGTGGTTGCGGCCTTAGCTATGACTTAGGAGTAGAGAGCCCAAAGCTGAACCCTAGGACAATCTCTAGAAAATGAAAATAAGAAGGTACTGAGGACTGTGACATCATTCCTCATATTTTGGACCTAAAACTTGATTATACTACTAGCTGATAAAAAACAAAATAAGGAGAAAAAAGGAGGAAAAACCTCAACAATGTATAGCAACAAAGTGGATAGAGAAGATCTGGATTCATATTCAAAGGAAGCTAATGGAATTAAAAGGTATTCTTTTAAAATAAGGAATGTCAAATGGTACCAAGTTTAAAAAAGAGTTATTGGAAGGAACTTTTAAAAGTACTTAAAAATCAAATAAGAGAGATTAAAGAGAAATTAGAAACTAAGAGCTTTCTGAGAAAAACAAGAAAATTATGAAAAGAAAGTCATCCAACTTGAAATGTAGTATCAAAAAGTTGTAGAAGAAAATAATTCCTTGAAAACTAAAATTGGGTAAGGGGGTGCTAACCAACATTCTAAAAGTCCAAGAAATAATAAAATAAAATTTAAAAAAACAGAATAGAATGTGAAACATCTCATGAGAGAAGCAATTGATAATGAGGACAAATCAAGGAAAAATAATATAAGAATAGTCAGATCACCTGAAAATTATAATTAAAAAAGAATCTTCATAAAATATTATAAAAAATTATCAAGGAAACTATATGAATATAATTACAAAATACTTCTCACAGAAATAAATTCAGATTAAACAATTAGAAAATTATCAATTGTTCATAGCTGGGCCAACCTAATATAAGAAAAATGACAATTCTGCCTAAATTGGTCTACTTGTTTATTGGCAAACCAATCAAACTGCCAAAAATTTTATGGAACTAGAAAAAATATATCAAAATTCTTCTGGAAGAACAAAAAGTGAAGAATATCAAGGGAATTAATAAAAAAAATACAAAGTATGATGACTTAGCAGTGCCAGATTTAAAATTATATTATAAAATAACAGTCAGCAAAATCATTTAGTACTGGCTAAGAAATAAAGGGGCAGATCAGTGGAATAGATTAGAGACACATACAACAATATAATCAATGCTTATAATAAAGTATTATTTGATAAACCCCAACCTCCAACTTTTGGGATAAGAACTAACTAGTTGAAAAAAATTGCTGGGAAAACTGGAAAATAATATGTCAAAATCTCAGCATAGACCTACATCTCACACTCCATACCAAAATAAGGTCAAAATGGGTACATGATTTGAGTATAAAGGATGATACCATAAGGAAATTAAGAGAGCAGAGAATAATTTACCTATCAGATATTTGGAGATGGGAGGAATTTAAGATCAAAGAAGTAGAAAACATTTTGAAAGGCAAAATGGACAATTTTGATTATATTAAATTAAAAGGTTTTTACACAAACAAAACCAGAACAAACAAGATTAAATGGGAAGTACAAAGTACAAAAAAGTACAGCTAGTGTTTCTGACAAAAGTCTCAAATTTAGAAGAATACAATAATAAATGGTGAAAGGATATGAACAGAAAAATTTTCAGATGATGAAATTGAAGTTATCTATAATCATATGAAGAAATGCTCTAAATCACTATTCGTCAAAGAAATGCAGATTAAAACAACTCTGAGGTACCATATCACCCATACCTCTCAGATTGGCCAAGATAACAGGAAAAGATAATGATAAATGTTGGAGAGGATGTGGGAAAACTGGTACATTAATGCATTGTTGGTGGAATTGTGAAATGATCCAACCATTCTAGAGAGCATGCTATAAAACTGTGCACACCCTTTGACCCAGCATTACCACTATTGGGTCTGTATTCCAAGAAAATAAAAAAGGAAAAAGAAGGACACATGTGCAAAAATGTTTATAACAGTTCTTTTTGTGGTGGGAAAGAATTGGAAAATGAATAGACACCATCAATTGGGAAATGGTTGAATAAGTTGTGGTATATGAAGATTATGGAATATCATTGTTCTACGAAAGTGATGAACAAGCTTATTTTTTTATAAAGCTTTTTATTTACAAGACATATGAGTGATTTTTCTACATTGAACTTTGCAAAAACTTTTTTTTCCCAAGATTTTAACCTCCTTCCCCCCCACCCCCACCCCTAGATGACAGGTAATCTAATACATGCTAAATAGGATAAATTATATGACAAATACAATACATGTATACATATCTATACAGTTATCTTACTGCACAAGAAACATCAGATCTAGAAAGAGAAGAAGAAAAAACAACCTAAGAAGGAAAACAGAATGCATGGAAATATTCACAGAAAGCATTAAAATGCTGTGTTGTGGTTCACACTCAGTTCCCACAGGCCTCTCTCTGGATGTATATGACTATCTTCATCGCTGAACAATAGGAACTGGTTTAAATCACATTATTGTTGAAGAGAACCATGTCGGAGAGAACCATGTCCATCAAAATTGATCATCGTATAGTCTTGTTGCTGTGTATAATGTTCTCCTGGTTCTGTTGATTTCACTCAGCATCAGTTCATGCAAGTCTCTCCAATCCTCTCTGAAATCCTCCAGTTGGTCGTTTCTTACAGAACAATAATATTCCATAACATTCATATGCCATAATTTATTCAGCCATTCTCCCATTGATGGGCATCCTTTCAAATTCCAGTTTCTTGCCACTACAAAAAGGGCTGCCACAAATATTTTTGCACATGTGGGTCCCTTTCCCTCCTTTAAAATCTCTTTGGGATATAGGCCCAGTAGAAACACTGCTGGGTCAAATGGTATGCACAGTTTGATAACTTTTTGAGCATAGTTCCAAATTGCTCTCCAGAATGGTTGGATCCGTTCACAGTTCCACCAACAATGTATCAGTGTCCCAGTTTTCCCACATCCCCTCCAACAGTAATCATTATCATTTCCTGTCATTTTAGCCAATCTGACAGGTGTGTAGTGGTATCTCAGAGTTGTTTTAATTTGCATTTCTCTGATCAATAGTGAGTTGGAGCACCTTTTCATGTGACCAAAAATAGTTTGTTTCTTCGTCTGAAAATTGTCTGTTCATATCTTTTGACCATTTATCTATTGGAGAATGGCTTGAATTTTTATATATTTGAGTCAATTCTCTATATATTTTAGAAATGAGGCCTTTATCAGAACCTTTGGATGTAAAAATATTTTCCCAGTTTACTGCTACCCTTCTAATCTTGTCTGCATTCATTTTGTTTGTACAAAAACTTTTCAACTTGATATAGTCAAACTTATCTATTTTGTGATTAATGATGACCTCTAGTTCTTCTTTGGTCACAAATTCCTTCTCCCTCCACAGGTCTGAGAGGTAAACCATCCTACATTGTTCTAATTTGTTTATAATATCATTCTTTATGCCTAGATCATGAATCCATTTTGACCTTATCTTGGTATATGGTGTTAGGTGTGGGTCAATGCCTAATTTCTTCCATACTAGTTTCCAATTATCCCAGCAGTTTTTGTCAAATAGTGAGTTTTTATCCCAAAAACTGGGGTCTTTGGGTTTATCAAACACTAGATTACTATTGTCATTGAGTATTTTATCCTGTGAACCTAACCTATTCCACTGATCCACTACTCCATTTCTTATCCAGTACCAAATGGTTTTGGTGATCACTGCTTTATAATATAGTTTTAGATCTGGTACAGCTAGGCCACCCTCATTTGCATTTTTTTCATTAATTCCCTTGAAATTCTTGACCTTTTGTTTTTTCCAAATGAATGTTGTTATTATTTTTCTAGGTCAGTTAAATAATCTCTTGGGAGTTTGATTGGTATAGCACTAAATAAATAGATTAGTTTAGGTAGTATTGCCATCTTTATTATATTCGCTCGACCTATCCAAGAGCACTTGATGTTTTTCCAATTGTTTAGATCTGACTTTATTTGTGTGGAGAGTGTTTTGTAGTTTTGCTCATATAGATCCTGACTTTCCTTTGGCAGATATATTCCCAAATAATTTATACTATCGATAGTTATTTTGAATGGAATTTCTCTTTGTATCTCTTGCTGTTGCATTTGAACAAGCTGATTTTAGAAAGACCTGGAAATAATTACACAAACCGATGCTGAGCAAAACAAGCAGAACCAGGACAATGAAAGACTTTGTCCTTCTTAGTGGTTCAGTGATTCAAGAGAATTCTAATAGACTTTGGATAGAAAATGACAGATGTTCTCTTGAATCACTGAACTATGGAGATTCAATATAAATCAACACATGCTATATACACTTCTTTTTTTTTTCTCCCAATGTTTTTTTTTTCCCTTTTATTCCGAATGTTGTCTTCCAACATGATTCAAAAAGCAATGGGCACTTAAAATTAATTAATTAAATTTTAAAAAGAACACAAAAAGGCATTATCAAGGAAAATTACCCTGATGTTCTAGAACAGAAAGGCAAAGCAGAGATGGAAAAAAAAATCCACCAGTCATCACCTTAAAGAGATACTAGGAAGAAAACTTAGAAATATCATGGCCAAGTTTCAAAACTTCCAGGTAAAGGAGAAACTACTGGAAGCAACAAGAAAAAAATGTAATATTATGGAGCTACAAAAATGATTGCCTAAGACTTAGTAGATACTATTTTGAAGGACCATAGATCTTGTAATACTAAATTTTATAGAGCAAAAGAATTTGCTGGGATTGTCAAGCAATTTGTAATCCTCCAGGGGAAAAACAAAACAAAAAAACTTACCAAACTGAAAGACATATAACAGACAGGGAACATATAAGGTAAACAACAAGGACAAATTAGAAGGGACTTAATAAAATCAAATTGTTTGTTTCTTATATGCAAAAATATCAGTACTTTTATGACTGTCATTATTTAGGTAGTTTGAAAGAAAGACTAGTGCTAAGCTGAATATGATGGGGTCATTCTAAAAATATAAAACTGCAGGGAGAGATAAAAAGGAGTAATTATGTCATATAAATATGCCATAAAAGGAAAAATTGATACAGAAGAAACTAGAAGAGAAGAGGGCAGGTATGCTGGAAGCTTACCTTGGGAAGGGGTTAAAAAAGGAATATCATATATATATTAAAAAGTATGAAAGTCTCCTAAATTCAGGAAGAAATAAGAGGACAAGGGCATGAGAAAGGGGAGAAGAAGGAAAAGGATAAGGAGGGAAACTCTTGGATAGGTGGATAGATTAAGTAATAGGAGGGTAAGGTAACCAGTAGAAATAAAGTAGAGGAGTGAGGAAGGATAGGAAGAGGGTAAGAAGGATAGGGAGGAAAAAATAGGAAAGTGAAAAATACATAAGAAATAATTGTAGCTTAAAAGGGAAATGGAATGAATTTACCCATAAAATGAAAACTGAAAACAGATTAAAAATTTCAATTCAACAATATGTTGCTTTGAGAAAATTCTATAAAAATGAGACATACATACAAAGATAAAATGTCAGGAAAAGAATTTATTATATCAAAAAGTAGTTGTAGTAAGAATGATCTCAGGCCAAGCTAAATGTTAAATAAATTTAATCAAAAAAGAAAAAAAATTAAGGAAACTTTTATCAGCAATTTTATTAAATAATGCTTTAGACAATTAAAAAAACCTAGACTGTATAAAATAACTGAGAGTACCTACCAAAACACATAAATATTTTAAAATAAAAATAAAACACTTTTTATACAAATAAAGTCAGATCTAAATCATTGAATTAATATTTATTATTCATGGGTGGGTAAAACTAAGATAATAAAAAATAGACAATTATACCTAACTAATCTATTTAATATCATTTTAATCAAACTACTAAAAAAACTTTCTTAGAAAAAAATAATAACAAAATTCATTTGAAAGAATAAAAGGTTAGGAACTTCAAAGAAACCAGGGGGAAAATATATAAAGGAAATGGACTGAGTAGTATCAGACCGTAAAACCAAATTAGCAGGTAAGAGCATTGTTGAAGTATATAATAGACAATTTTGTTTACTTTAAATTCAAATTTTCTTATATAAATAAAAGTTATACAACCAAGAATAGAAGGAATGCAGGAAATTTGGAAAAATCTTGCTTATATTATTGGATTGGAATATTGCTGTGGTTTAGAAAATGATAAGCTGGTAGATATGGGAAAACATGGAAAGGCCTGGGCTTATGAAAGAATGCTATCCACATTCAGAGAAACAGATGATAAAGGGAAATAAGTATGGTAGGTTTTACATATATGTATATGAGTGTATATGTGCTTATATGTGTGTATTTATAGAAGGAAGAAGGGAAGGGGAAAAAACTAAATATAGCAGACACTAAAAGAAAACTTACAAGAAAGAAATGCTGGGCAGCTTATAACATATCTTATTTATCATATAGCTTTCTTAAAATAGAGAATTATTGTTTTATATTGAATCCTATCATGTTTGCTATGTACATGAAATTGTTTTGTTTTTCTTTTCTCATTTTGTATTTAAGTTTAAAACAAATTTTAAAATTTTATTGAAAAGAAAAAGAACATTGCAGGATATAAAAACTTACACTAGTGAAGGAAATAATAATAAGGAACTGCATAGAACATGAAATTTCCAATAAAAACTTCACAGATTGCCTCCAAAACTCCAAAGTAGTTAAGTTTAACAATTCCACTCTTTTTAGATCTATTTTCCTCAGTCCATATTTGGCCATTTAGCTCACTTTTGTCTTAGTACAAGGCCTTCTATAATATAGCCGATTGATACATTTTTGTTGGTTATTGTTGATTGGTGGCAATAAGTGGCAGCATGTACAAACCAGAATTCATCATCTTTCCTACCAAACCCACCCCTTTTTTAAACTTCCCTATTGTAACCAAGGGCAACACCAGATTTGCAGTCCTCTCTGTTTGCAATCTCAGAACTTTTCTTTACTCCTTTCTCACTTTACATATCCATATTCAAAAAAGAAAAATATCATTAGTCCAGGATTCTAAATATGGTTTTACTCATCTTCTATCTTTCTTGTTTTTTTAACTTTTCTTTTCAGTATAATTTTTTTTTATTTTTTTATTTTATTTTATTTTAAAATTTTATTTTATTTGCAAAACATGCATGGGTAATTCTTCAACATTAACCCTTACATAGCTTTCTCTTACAGATTTTTCCCCCCAGCTCCCCACCCCTCCCCTAGATGGCAGGATATCCACTAGATGTTAATTATGTTAAAATATTGGCAAATCGAATATATGTATACATATTTCCAAACTTATCATTGTTGTGCAAGAAAAATCGTATCTACATAAAAGACATATCAGAAAAAGGAAACACAATGTAAGCAAACATCAATCAAGAGTATCAGAATGTTATGTTGTGGTCCACATTTCACATCCCTCTATCTGGGTGTATATGGCTCTCTTCACCTAACAATTGGAGGTGGTTTGAAACATTTCATTGTTGAAGAGAGCCATGTCCATCACAATTGATCATCATATAGTGTTGTTGTTGCTGTGTATAATGATCTCCTGATTCTGCTCATTTCACTTAGCATCAGTTCATGCAAGTCTCTCCAGGCCTCTCTGAAATCGTCCTGCTGGTCATTTCTTATACAGCAATAATATTCCATAACATTCATATACCATAATATATTCAGCCACTCTCCAATTGATGGGCATCCATTCAGTTTCCAGTTTCTAGCCACTACAAAAAAAGCTGCCACAAACATTCTTGCACATGTGGGGGTCCTTTCCCTCCTCTAATATCTCTTTGGGATATAGGCCCAATAGAAACACTGCTGGGTCAAAGGGTATGCACAGTTTGATAACTTTTTGAGCATAGTTCCAAATTGCTCTCCAGAATGGCTGGATCCGTTCACAGTTCCACCAACAATGTATTAGTGTCCCAGCTTTCCCACATCCCCTCCAACATTCATTGTTATCTTTTCCTGTCATCTTAGCCAATCTGACAGGTATGTAGTGGTACCTCAGAGTTGTCTTAATTTGCATTTCTCTGATCAATAGTGATTTGGAGCAACTTTTCACATGACTAGAGATGGTTTTAATTTCATCATCTGAAAATTGTCTTTTCATATCCATTGACCATTTATCTATTGAAGAGTGGCTTGAATTCTTATATCTATGAGACAATTCTCTATATATTTTAGAAATGAGGCCTTTATCAGAACCATTAAATGTAAAGATGATTTCCCAATTTGATGCTTCCCTCCTAATCTTGTCTGCATTTGTTTTGTTTGTACAGAAACTTTTTAACTTAATATAATCAAAATTATCTATCTGGTGTTCAATTAAGAGTTCCAGATTTTCTTTGCACATAAATTTGTTCCATCTCCACAGGTCTGAGAGGTAAACTACATTACGTTCCTCTAACTTGCTTACAAAATCACTCTTTATATCTAGATCTTGAATCCATTTAGAT
>JAJPUD010018910.1:0-14537 GCA_023553655.1 Myrmecobius fasciatus | reverse complement strand
CAACAGATAAATAAAAAAAATGTTTCCTTCCACCCTGTGATATACTTTGCATTCATCTAGGAATCAATTTACTAGTGTAGTAAAGGAACAGATAATGATCAAATAGTCCAGATTCCTTTAGGTCTTCATATTAGACTCAATTTGAAGCCAAAAATGAAATTAGGCAAGGAAGTCTATTTTTTATTCTTTTTTCTTAGTCAATAATAGTGACTTTTAACAAAGTAATCAATGTGGAATAAACTAGAAGTGTGCCTTGAGACAGACAAAGGGAATGCAAAATTAAATTCTTGATGTGAAAGGGAAGGTACAATGAAGCCTTCTACATGAGATATCTTTGGAGGAAATTTCAATTTCACTGCTTTCTTTCTTCATTGCTTTTTTTATTTCTTCATAGACATGTTCTGCAGTAAGCCTGAAAGCCTTTTTTTGTTATTTCTTATTTTCTTTTCCTTTTTAGTATGTAGTATATATTCATTTAAAAAAACTTCCTTCTCATGTTAAAGCAGTTCCTATTTTTCTAGTTTTGTTTTTGATACCTAGCTGTGACCAACAATGCCTCCCATTGAATCATTTCTTTTATCTATTCAGTTTCTCTTATTTCTTTCATCTCATCTTCCTTCACCTGCTTACCTCTCATTAACCCTCAGGATTCCAGGTATATTGTGTCAGTCTTAGTGAATATATTTCTTTTTTTCAAACCTGAGCCGTTTTGACCTTGTAGACTCAACTTTCCATAATTCTGATAAGATTGTGCCAGTATCTTTTCAGCAAATAGCAAGCCCATGAATTAATTTACCCTAAATTATTAGCTTTGTCTTTATTGTAAATTCCAAAAGAGCCATTTTTTCCTTTGCAGAAGATATATTTTTATCTTATATATTGAAATAACTACATATAAAATTTTATTTTCTTGACAAAGTCACTGATTTCTGAGGACTATTTAGCATCAAATTTCAACAAGATTTCAACATGAAACTACACATTTTAATTTTATTTTTATCTATTTTGAAAATAAGACATTCTCATAAGTGACATTTATATCTAGAAAATATGCATACATTTTAGTGGGATATGTGGGAGAAAAGACAGATTTCCATTTTGAGTTTATCTGGGAAAATGTTCGTTTCTTTTACATATGTGTATGTATGTGCTTTCTCTGATGTTCTGAAAATTCTGAATATTTTTGAAATCATTCTATCTCTAGTTCCCTCCCTATCTATTAATTAATCTCTATCTTTGCACCTTGTGTCACTTGATCATATTTTGAAATCATCATTCTATGTTTGTGATTCTGAAGTATGAATGAGATAAAACTATGATATTGTTAAAAACTATAAATGTTTCCTTTTATAATAGGGATAGTAATTTGACCTGTCATTTCACCAAGAGAGAGAGTTCCTAGATACCAGTGCAATTCAGCATCTTTTTATTAAAGTAACCTATAATACTGAGAGGTTAAATGGGCCAAGCATCACATAAGCAGTTTATGTCAGAGAAGATTATTGAACTCAGATTTTCCTAGTTCTAAAGCTTATTGCATAACACTGCCTCCCAATACCTGTAATAACATCAAACCAGAAGGCATCCAATACTGTTTTTAAAATGTAATAAAACTTGAGAAAATATAAAAATCTGAGTCTTTAACAAGAAGTAAAATCTTAATTTATTCTGCTGGTTATGATTGTCTTTATTCAAAACTAGAATCGATTTCTAGTCTTTATAACATGGATGATCTCGTAGAAGTCTTATGCAACTTAAATTCTGGCAAGTGATTTAATTTGTGACCAAAAATAAGTTCCAAGTCTATATGTATTCCTTTCCCTCCTGTCCCAATCATGAGAGAATAGACCAAGAATTTCATCTATATATCAAAGTGGATTTTCTTTACAAATGTGAGCTGTTTTTAATTAATTAATTTATTTTTTGCTAAGGCAATTGGGGTTAAGTAACTTGCCCAGGATCACATAGCTAGAAAGTATTAAGAGTCTGAGACCAGATTTGAACTCAAGTCGTCCTGAGTTCAGGGCTGGTGCTCTATCCACTGCGCCACATGTGATCTGTTTTTAAAGCATGCATATTTAAATTCAAATAATCTTTTCACTTTGAAAAATAAAGCTTAAAACCACTGATTTCATTTTTCTTGGTCATTCTCATTTAATATAGCAACATTCTCCAGAATCCATAGAAGTTGAAATTGTTAAGACCAAATTTATAGGAACAAAACAAAAATTATTAGCAATACAGAAAGTCTTTTTTCTTTCACCACTGAAATTTCAATTATAAAATAATTGAAAGAAAGCTCATAATATTTCATTATAGAAGGGAGAAAATGCAATCATATCACTAGCAAAAGTAAATATTGAGAAGTCTCAGAAAACATAAGACTGATTATTATAAAATATTTTCAAACAATAATAAATAATTTATTAAAAAGTATTCATTTCATTTTATCAAAATTTAGAAAATGTTTTATTGATAATTATGAAGTAGATGACACTTCAAAGATTGCAAAGTTATCTATGTATATTATTTCATTGATTTTACTTTTAAAGACTGTTACATAATTATAAATCCTAATTTATATAATATTCTAGTCTAAAAATGGGAGAAATCATATGTCAAATGTTTTCATATTTATCCTAATGATTAGGGAAATGAAAGTATTTACCATGTTCATTTTTTAAATTCATTAACATAATTCATGTGATATCCCATATTCTTTGCTCTAGGACTGGTTATTTAACTTCTGTTCTTATTCTTTCCTTTTACTTGATTTGTAATTTTCAAAAACCTCAATCAGCTAAATTGACTGGGAATTTTTATTTATATTTGAATCAATGTGAAATTCTAACATATATGATATGTAAACCTATGTGCTTGAACATGGATTGCTTCATATTCACAAATTTCAAATTACTTTGTCAGTAAAAATGCTTTGGGTAACTTTGTTTTTTTTTAATAGACAATAATATTTTCATACACCACATTATTTCTAGGCTGATAATCATTAACTATAAATTTGTGTCACTTCCTATGGGATTTTATTCTTCTGTGCATCACTTTTAAGTTTTACTTTTCTTCGCCATGTAGGTGCCCTAATAATTGTCTTATCAAATGTTACTTGATCTCATTTTTTAAAGTGCAAGAATAGTACTTTTGATCATAAAATCCTGCATCTGTAGTTAAGCATTGCAGTAAACTTACAGCTTTAAATTTCACTAAAGAAAAAAGTCTCAGACTCTACTACAGGTTTTGAATGCAGATTTACTATAAAATAAGTGAATAATAATGCTGGGTTATTTTGAAAAGTGTTCTTTTATGCAATCACTGCATTTAATACAATCACAAAATGGCTACCCAACAGGTGGTCTTTTCAGAATGTTAAAGCCACAACAATCAGAACAAAAAGGACACCAGAATCTAATGTTCTTCAGAATTTAAAAAGCTGTTCACTTTCTTTTGTTAAATTTTCAGATTTAGCCATGTTCATTATTGTTGAACCACAAATGCAGGACATTCCTTTTTTTTTTTTTTTTTTTTGACATTTGCCATAAATAGACACTGACGGAGGCTGACTAGTCAGCTAGCTGTTTTTGTCACACACCGTGGAAACTAACCATGAACAATGAGCAGACATTCTTGGTCCTTAGAAGGCTAAGAAAAGCACCATCCTTAACATGCTGTAAATCTGGCAAAAGAATAGGTTAACAAAGGTATATTTGAGAAAAGGATGAAGTTTTTTTTTTTCTATATTACCCCAAAGTGTTGAATTTTCTTTTTTTCAACCTAAATATGTTATACTGACAAGTATATTCAGTATACCTATGACTTATGAATATATAAACCTTTCTTGAAAGAATAATTACTTTAACAAATTAAACTCAACAAATCATATCTCAAGCTTTATAGTTTTTTGAATTTTACAGGATGGTTTGCTTATTATCTCTATTGAGCCAGACAACAATACTTATAAGGTAGGTAGCATTATCACTATTATGCATATGGGGAAACTGAAGCTCAGAGAAGTTGTGGCCTTCTGAGGGACACATGACTAGCAAATAAATGTATGAAGGATTTGAACTCAATTATTCATGATTCTAAGTCCACTGTGTCAAATCACCTCTCAAACACTTCTTGAGTACCACTTATTTTTCTATAGATATATAGCATTGTTACAATCTTATGTAGAAAAATGTACCTGAAATCTAATTTAATCACAAATTTTAATGATTTATTAAATCAAATTATTTTAGCACTGCTAACTGTTAGCAGTTAATAAATTTGACAAAGGTTTTATTATCCAAGTTTTGATAGATGTGACAATTTTTTTGTCAAGGCAAGGGAGTCTGTATATAAAATGAGCAATATAAGCAATATAACTGTAGTTAAGTATCTGACATTATAAATTGTGTAGTCATCTAGAATGCTGGATAACTAGACTGATAACATTTGTCTATCCCTGTTCTTTACCTGCCTTTGTTGTTTGCCTAGGTATAGTTTGTGATATCTAACCACTCAAGAAGTAGGCTTCTTATTCTACCACGTCCCACCCTGCCTACTTGCATATATTATTATTTCTGGTTATAATTTCCTGAAAGAGGGGAAAGTACCCCAAAAAAGTACACAAAGTACAAATGAGGATCAGATATGGACAGATGGTTTTATTCCCAGACAAAAGGGATAGTAAAAAATAAAAATCATAGAATGATATACTCTAATAACATCATTATTATTCTAATAACTAAAAGAATCAGTTAAGAGGAAAACATTCAAGACCCATTGGTATATTTGCAAATAGGTTCTCTATACAAGTAATTAACCATTTTGTGTTTTCCCTTCCTAAATGCAATCTAATTGATACCTTGTGCTCTTTCTGCTGCACTACCTGATAATATGGTGCCTAGGTGCCTAAGAAGGACCTTTTGAATCCTTGTGAGGCCTATTCCAAAATAAAGAACTCATAAATGAAACTGCCTTATCTGGGCACAGGTTGCTTAGGAGTCCATAACCTCATGGTTTGTAGCTAAATAGCCAACACCCAGTCAAAACTGGCTAGAATGAAGAATCTAAGGGGGCAGCAATCACCCACAAAATTCTGGCTCAGTAGCCAATTAAAATAGTTTGTTACAATACAGTACAAACTTAAGTCACCATATGCCAACAGGAAGAAGTTAGAGAATATTTATTTATGCTATGAAATTATACTTGTTTGGGAGGGTTAAAGAAGGCTAGATCACCAGTTATACCTGCCCAGGAGAAGACATATTCCAAGTTTCTATATGCTTATCTGGATTACTACCTAAATATGCCTAATGAGATTTTCCCCCTGGTTGAAACATTTTCTGAACTCTCTGGGATTCATTTAACAGAATTTTTTCTATACATATTCAATCCATAACAGTCCTCTGATGTACCAGAACACTGTCCTTTTTATATTGCCTTATATTAAAAAATATTTTACAAGAGCCCATTTAGCAAAGATGGGACATTCCCAAAATGTGTAGACAGAAAACACATCTCCATTTCCCATCATCATTGTTGTTTTCCTTTATGATGCCATTTGGGGTTTCTTGGCAGAGATATTATAGGAGTTTTCCCAGGGTCACACAGTTAGTATCCGAGGCTAAATTTGAACTTAGGAAGATGAGTCTTCCTGACTCTGTCCCTAGCATACTATCCCCCTGAACCACCTAACTTCCTGATGAAACTGTTGGTTTTTAGATGAGTTTCCATGGGAAATTTGAGGTCATTAGAGAAACTTTGGTTGCCTAAAGGCAAACTACCCTTTTTTCCCCCTCTTTTTCAGCTCTGGGGCAAATTAACTGTCCATTTCTTCTGGCTATCCCAGATAGGCATACAGATGGAGAGGCTGTATAGTCTGTCTATCAAAATGCAAGTTGTAAACTGGGCAGTAGAAATGTTTCATCCACATAGTCTTTTTGTGTCAATGATCAAGCCAAATTTCATTAAATGATGCAAAATTTCTTCATTAGCAAACCAGAACATTTGGAGGTCCTCACATTCACAAAGCTTTCCATTTTAACTTTGAGTCTTGATGGATCCTAGTAGTGAGTATCTTTAGTGATTATACCTCTTTCCTGTTTTAGTCACTTGATGTTTATGGTAAGAGGGTATTTGAACAGGACTATTTCTGTGATTTCTCTCAAGGAATCATGAATAACTTTCATATATGAATGAGAAAAGCCTTGTAAAGTGTTTTAATTTAGAAGATGATCCACTTCTCAGAACAAAAATAGTGGAGGAAACAGCAAATTACTGTAAAACTCCTATGTTTACTGCTGGGCAACCATAAAATAGCACCCCAAGACAGGTCTGGGAGCAAAAAATACAGCAAGGAGACAGGCTGAAACCATTTTTTAACATAGAAAATTCTGATTGGCTAGAGGGTCCCTCTCACTTCAGTAAGGGGGGGAGGAAATGTCTTCAGTCCAAGACAGGAACCTCCCTACCTAGTCTTCATCAAACCCCACCTGAGAAAATCAACAGAAGATCCTGACCACAGGGATAGAACACACTAATACCAATATCAGGATTCATTTTTATTTAATCTCCTCTCCTACTTTCCTGTCACATAAGATAAATTTCTATATTAAAATGATTGTATGTTTTATTCCTTCTTTGAGCCAGTACTGATGAGAGTAAAGTAGGAACACCTGCCAGATTGGCTAAGATGACAGAAAAAGATAATGACGAATGTTGGAGGGGATGTGGGAGAACTGGGACACTGATACATTGTTGGTGAAACTGTGAATGGATCCAATCATTCTGGAACTATGCTCAAAAAGTTATCAAACTGTGCATACCCTTTGACCCAGCAGTGTTTCTACTGGGCCTATATCCCAAAGAGATTTTAAAGGAGGGAAAGGGACCCACATATGCAAAAATGTTTGTGGCAGCCCTTTTTGTAGTGGCTAGAAACTGGATACTGAAGGGATGCCCATCAATCAGAGAGTGGCTGAATAAATTATGGCATATTAATGTTATGAAATATTATTGTTCTGTAAGAAACAACCAGCAAGATGATTTCAGAGAGGCCTGGAGAGACTTGCATGAACTGATGCTGAGCAAAATGAGCAGAACCAGGAGATCATTATACACAGCAACAACAAGACTATATGATGATCACTTCTGATGGGCATGGCTCTCTTCAACAACGAGATGATCCAGACCAGTTTCTATTGTTCAGCAATGAAGATAGTCATATACATCCAGAGAGAGGCCTGTGGGAACTGAGTATGGACCACAACATCGCATTTTAACGCTTTCTGTTGATGTTTGCTTGATGTTTTGTTTTCCTGCTCAGGTTTTTTTTTTCTTTCTATATCCAATTTTTCTTATGCAGTAAGATAACTGTATAAATATATATACATATATTGGATTTGTCATCCAATGTATTTTAGCATAGTTAACATGTATTGGACTACCTGCCATGTAGGGGAGGGGATGGGGGGAAGGAGGGAAAAATTTGGAACAGAAAGTTTTGCAAGGGTCAATGTTGAAAAATTACCCATGCATATGTTGTGAATAAAAACCTTTAATAAAACAAAGAGGGAGAGGGAGGGGGAGAGAGAGAGAGAGAGAGAGAGAGAGAGAGAGAGAGAGAGAGAGAGAAGTAGAAGAGGAGATTAAGTAAAAAGAGTGAGGTGGGGGCAGTTAGAAGGAAGGGCAAATCCAGGAAGTAATACACAGGAGCAAAACACTGGTAAGGAGGGAAAGGGTGAAAGGAAAAAGAGGATTAAACAGGAGGAAGAGGAGTATGGAGGGAAATATACAGGTAGTAATCACAACTGTGAATGTGACTGGGATGAATTCTCCCCTAACATCTGCAGATAGCAGAGTGGATCAAAATCCAGAATCCTACAATATGTTATTTACAAGAAGTATGCTTGGAGCAGAGACACACATACAGAGTAAAGGTAAAGGACTGAAGGAGAATTTATTATGCTTCAGATGAAGTAAAAAAAAAAAAACAAGTATGGCAATCATGATCTCGGCAAAGCAGAAGCAAAATTAGATCTAATTAAGTGAGATAAGAAAGGTACCACAGACAATGAAACAATAGCAATATTAAACATATACACCAAGTGGTATAGCATCCATATTCTTTAAGAACAAGTTAAGTCAATTTCAGAAAGAAATAGATAGAAAAACTATAATACTAGGGTACCTCAAGTGACCCCTCTCAAAATTCAATAAATATGATTAAAAGAATAAACAAGAAAGAAACCAAGGAGATAAATAGAATATTCAAAATTAGTTATATATGACAGACCTTTGGAAAAAACTGAATGGGAGCAGAAAGATCATACCTTTTTTTTTTCAGCAGCACATGGTACCTACACAAAAACTGATGATGTAATAGAGCATAAAAACCTCAAAATCAAATGTAAAAAGAATATCAAAAAGTTATTCTTTTTGGATCTTAATACAATAAAATTACACTAAACAAAGAACAGTGGAAAGATAAACTAGAAATTAATTAGAAACTAAGTAATCTAATCCTGAATAATAAGTGGGTCAGAGAACAGAAAATAAAAACAATCAATAATTTCATTAAAGAGAATGACCACAATGACACAATATACCAAAATTTATGAAATGCAGCCAAACCAGTATTTCTCTAAATTCTTAAATAAACAAAATGTAAAAGGTACAGATCAATGAACTTAACATGCAGTAGCAACAACAATAAAAACTACAAAAAGAAAAATTAAAAGTCCCCAATTGAACACCAGATTGAAAATCCTGAAAATCAAAGGTGAAATTAATAAAACTAAAAGAAAAAATAACTACTGAGCTAATAAATCTAGGAGTTGATTTTGTGGGAAAAAAAGATAGATAAGCCATTGGTTAATTTGATTTTTAAGAGGAAATTAGAAAACAAAATTATTAGTATCAAAAATGAAATCACTACCAATCAAGAAATTAAAGCAAACATCAGGCAATATTTTGCCTAATTATATGCCAATAATTCTGACAATCTGAGAAAAAATTATGACTATGAAAATACAAATTAACTAGATTAATACACCAGGAAATAGAAAACCTATATAACTTCATCTTAGAAAAAAGAAATTAAATGATTAATGAACTCCAAAGGAATAAATACCCAGGACCAGATGGGTTCACAAGTGAATTCTAACAAATATTTTTTTTTAACTTCCAATACTATACAAACTAATTAGAAAAACAGGTGAAGGAATCCTACCACATTCTTTTTGTGATATGGTGTTTATAACTAAACCAGGAAGAGCTAAAACAAGGAAAGAAAATTATAAAACTATTTCCTTAATGAAGATTTGTGGAGGACCACAGATAGTGGGGAACTCTGCTGACATGTCTGGTTTGACTCCCCATCCCCCCCAAAGGGGATTCAGCTTTCCTGAGAAGTCAGGGGACATGACAACCTGTGTTGTACTTGAAGCAGAATTATGCTAATGTGGCAAGGAAACATCTGTATACAATAGCAAGTTATTTATGTGGTTCTGCATGCACAGTATTCTATAATTGTGTGTGTTACATAAGCATAGGATATATAAGGCTGAGAATTTTTTGAATAAATGGACTTCTGTTTGACCATTCTCATGAGTTCTGCCTCATCATTCCTCACCCAAGATCAGGACTCAGGCTGGTACCGCAGTCCTCCTGTGAGCAGATCTGGATAAAGACTGTTGTAAAAAAATATATTTTTACAAAATACTAGCAAGACTATGACAGCAATTTAAGAATTGCATACTATGATCAGGTGGGATTTATACCAGAAATGTAAAATTGATTTAATATTGGGAAAACAATCAACATAATTGACTATATCAATACAAATATCAACCGAAATCACATTATTATCTCAATAGATGCTGAAAATTTTTTTTATAAAATACATCACCCATTCATATTAAAAACAGTAGAGAAGAGTAAAGAGAACATTTCTTAAAATGTAAGTAGTATCTTCTTACATTATCTGTAATGGGAATAAGGTAGAAGCCTTCCAAATAAGATCAGGGGTAAAGCAAACATTCCCATTATCACCACCTATTATTTAGTGTTGTACTAGAAATATTAGCTATAGTAAAAATAGAAGAAAATAGGAGAAATTAGACGAAGCAATAAGGAAACAAAACTATCACTCTTGGAAGATGATGTAATGGCATACTTAAAAAATCCTAGAAAATAAACTAAAAAAACTACTTTAACTACTAAAGCAAAGTTGCAGCATATAAGATGAACCCAAATGACCAAAAAAAAAACCCTGTAGCAAAAAATAATTTAGGGGCAGCTATGTGGCACAGTGGATAAAGTACCAGCTCTGAAGTCAGGAGGACCTGAGTTCAAATCTGGCCTCAGACACTTAACAGTTCCTAGCTGTATTACCCTGGGCAAGTCACTTAACCCCAATTGCCTCAATAAACACAAAATAATAATAATGTTAATAATTTAAAAGAAGTGTAAACAATATAAATCTTTGGGAGTATACCTGCCAAGCTAAATCTAGGAACGATATAAACATAATTACAAAATACTTTTCACACAAAACCAGATAAAAACAAGTGGAAAAATATCACTTTCTTATGGACTGAGCCAATATAATAAAAATGACAATTCTGTCTAAACTAATTTACTTATTCATTGCTAAATTAATTAAACTACTCAAAAATTATTTGATAGAGCTAAAAAAATTACATTTATCTAGAAGTACAACAGTGAATTAATGAAAATAAATACAAAGGAAGGTATCCTAGCAATTGCAGAACTCAAAATTCTAAAGCAGTAAACCACCAAAACTATCTGATATTGTCTAAGAAATAGAGAGGTATATCTGTGGAACAGATTAGGTGCACAATATATTATGGTCAATAATCATAGTAACCTACTGTTTTATAAGTCCAAAGATCCCAGCTTTTGGGATAAGAACTCACTATTTGATTTTTAAAAAACCTTTCTGGGAAAAAAAAAAGGAAAACAATAGGACACAAACTAGGTAAAGACTAACATTTCGCATCACATACTAAAATAAGGTAAAAATTGGTGCATGATTTAAACATAAAGGATGACACCACCATAAGCAAATTAGAAGTAATAACCTGTCTGGTCTATGAGGAAGGGAAGAATTCATGATGAGGCAAAGAGATAAAGAATATTATAAAATGTAAAACAGATCATTTTGATATATTAAATAAAAAAGTGTTTTTACAAATAAAACCAATGTAACCAAGATTAGAAGAAAAGCAGAAAGAGGGGAAACAATTTTTACAGAAAGTATCTCTAATAAAGGTCTTGTTTCTCAATTATGTAAAAAAACTGGGTCAAATTGATAAGAATACAAGCCTTTCCCCAACTGATAAATGGCTAAAGGCTATAAGCAGGCAGTTTTCAGATAAAGATATAAAAGCTATTATAGCCATATGAAGAAATATTTTAGCTCATTTTAGATTGAATTGGCCCTGGGGTACCACTTCACACATATCAGATTGGCTAATATGACTCAAAAGGAAAGTGATGAATGTTGGTGAAGATTTGGGAAAATTGGGACACAGATACAGTGTTGGTGAAATTGTGAACTGATTCAATCATTCTGGAAAGGAATTTGGCATTATCCCCAGAAAGCAACCAACCTGTGTATACACTTTGATCCATCAGTGCCACTGTTGGGTCTTTATACTAAAGAGATCATAAAAAAGACAAAAAGCCATGTGAAAAATATTTGTGGTAGCCCTTTTTGTGGCAGAGTATCAGAAATTGGCAGTGGGGGATGCTTATCAATTGGAGAACGATTGAATAAGCTGTGATAAATAAATGTAAAGAGATATTATTGCACAATAAGAAATAAAGAATAAGCAGATTTCAGAAAAAGGCCTGGAAAGACTTGCACAAACTGATTCAAAGGGAAATAAGCAGAACCAGGAAAACATTGTATCAGCAACATTGTGTGATTATCAACTCTTCTCAGCAACACAATGATCCAAAACAAGTATGAAGGATTCAGGAAAGAATATGCTATCCACATCCAGAGAAAGAATTAAGGGACTTTGAATGCATATCAAAGCACATTCTTTTCACTTATTTCATTCTTTTTCATGTTTTTTCCCCTTTTAATATCTTTCTCCTATCACAACTTTGACTAATATGAAAACAGATTTTACATAACATGTTTATACCTTATATAAAATTATCCACCATTTTTAGAATATAGTAGGAGAAGGAGGAAAGAAGGAAGAAAGAACGAAGAAAAATTTGGAACTCAAATCTTGTAGAATGTTATGTTAAAAATTGTGTTAACATGGAATTGAGAAAATTATTTATTTATTTATTATTTATTTATTTAAAACTGCAAATAATTAGCATAATTGTATTTTATTGTTGAATTATATATTACCCTATATCTTATATTATTATGTCCTATATTATCTACTTCTTTAATTCATTTGTGAAGTGGTATAGATTTAATCCATTGCTGAATACTACTTTTTTTTTTTTTTTTGCTGAGGCAATTGGGGTTAAGTGACTTGCCCAAGGTCACACAGCTAGGCAGTGTTAAGTGTCTGAGACTATATTTGAACTCAGGTCTTCCTGACTTCAGGGCTGGTCCTCTATTCACTGAGCCATCCAGCTGCCCCCTGAATACTGCTTATGAAAACCTCTCAAGCTGAGAATAGATGGCCCTAATAAGATTTAGAATTGTAGGTATGTAAATCAGTAATTGAAAATTTTGTAGTCATTTTTTTCTTTTAATCTATAAGATGTGAGATTTTTTTCCATTAGTTTGGTATCTTCTCCTCCTTTGGATACTTTGTAAATCAATCTTTATGTCCCCTCATAATTGTATTTCTTCCAACAAGATCTCTTTTACATATACTTATTCCATTCTGGCAGATTTACCTATATTTGTTTTCTTTAGTGCTTTTACTATTTTCTCTTTAAGAATCTAGAGGAATATGATGATTTTAGGACATGAGTATGGTTAGTTCCATTGTTTTTTATGTAAAAAAAAGAACTTGTTACAATTTTTGTAAATCTTCATTTTTCTTCTGTTCATAGTTCGTTTTCTGTTTTCATCTTTGAAAACTCCAGGATGGACCTGGTGGGGGGTGGGGGGTGGAGCCAAGATGGCGGAGTGAAAAGGTGACTCTCTGCCTCTCCTCCGATCTTCTCTCAAATCAACAATAAAATAAGCCTCTGAACTGATCTTCAAGTCAACGAACGCAGAAATATTTGGACACTGCTTTCTGGAAAACTTCATATCAGGTTTGTCTGACTCGAACAGAGAGATAAATAGACGACTCCTGTGTAGGCTGGAAGTGAGGGTGGGATTCAGCTCAACTCATGGTGGCAGAAATTCCAAACTCCAAACTTTAAATTCCAAACACCTGGAGTTTATCTGAGGCACTCCGGACACTCTGCCCTGAGTGAGGGCAGGTGTTCTGGCAGACTTGCCTTCTTTAAGGAGTAATTCAGACTTAGTCCTAGCCCCCACTGGCCCAGCACCTTAAGTTAATTCGCCAAAGTGCCCCAGGGCAAAGCTCTTTAGACGCCTTTCAGCCGCCGTTTTTTTTTTCCCCTACCTTAAGGAGATATCCATGCTGTCTAAAAAAATGAAGAAGCAAGAAGAAAAAGAGAGCCCTCACTGTAGACAGCTTCTATCAAGGCAAACAAGCAATGACCCCAGATCCTGAGGTTCCTTTAGACAAAATACCAGAGGAAGGTATAAAAGACCATCACTGGTCACTTTTTCAAAAGGCCTTTCTGGAAGATGGCATAAAGAACCTCAAAAGAGAGCAGGAGGATAAATGGGAAAATAAACTGAAATCAGTGCAAGAAGGATACAATATCTTGCAAGAAGGATATGATGCCCTGCAAAAGAGATATGAAAAAGAAACCAATTTATTGAAAAATAAAATTAGTGAAGTGGAAAAAGAGTGCAATGAACAAATTGGCCAGTTACAAAAGGAGCTTAAAAAGGTAACTGAAGAAAACAACACTTTAAAAATAAGAACTGAGCAAATGCAAGTGAATGATTCAATAAGACTTCAAGAATCAAACAAAAACAAAAAAATGAAAAATTAGAAGAAAATATGAAATATCTCCTAGGAAAAACAACTGACTTGGAAAATAGATCTAGGAGAGACAATCTAAGGATTATTGGACTTCCTGAAAGCCATGATGAAAAAAAGAATCTAAACACTATCTTCCAGGAAATCCTGAAAGAAAACTGCCCTGAGATTGTAGAATCAAAGGGCAAAATCACCATTGAAAGAATTCACCGATCACCTCCTGAAAGAGACCCCAAAATTAAAACCCCAAGGAATATCGTGGCTAAATTTCAGGACAATAGCACCAAGGAACAGATTCTGCTAGCAGCTAGAAAGAAAGAATTCAAATACCGAGGATCAATAATTAGAATCACACAGGATCTGTCAGCCTCCCCATTGAAGGATCAAAGGGCCTGGAACCAGATATTCCGAAGGGCAAAGGAACTTGGATTACAACCAAGAATAACCTATCCAGCTAGAATGAGCATT
>JAJPUD010018909.1:17398-27417 GCA_023553655.1 Myrmecobius fasciatus | reverse complement strand
TTCTCCTTCTCCTTCTCCTTCTCCTTCTCCTTCTCCTTCTCCTTCTCCTTCTCCTTCTCCTTCTTCTCCTTCTTCTCCTTCTTCTCCTTCTCCTTCTTCTCCTTCTCCTTCTTCTCCTTCTCCTTCTTCTCCTTCTTCTCCTTCTCCTTCTTCTCCTTCTTCCTTCTTCTTCTTCCTTCTTCTTCTTCTTTGTTCTTCTTCATTCTTCTTCTTCTGCCTTCTTCTTCCTTCTCCTTCTTCCTTCTCCTTCTTCTTCTTCTTCCTTCTCCTTCTTCTTCCTTCTCCTTCTTCTTTCTTCTTCTTCCTCCTCCCTCTCAGTTTCTTCCTCCTCCCCCTCAGTCTCTTCCTCCTCCTCCCCCTCAGTCTCCTCCTCCTTCCCCTCTCCCTCCCTTTCTCCCCCCACCCCCTCTTTCTTCCTCTCCTTTTCCCTCTCCTATCACTCTTTGTTTCTTCATTTCTTCCCTACCTCCACCTCCAATGGCATCATAGAACTAGAAGATCAAATCTCTGTCCTGGAGGAGTTTGTAAATTAAATAAAAAACATAAATGAATATTTATACTAATGCAAATGACAAACATACCCATCTGTGCATAACCAATTACAGCTGCCTAGAGATAGGTATGGTATGAGTAACTAAAGGTTGCAAGAATGATTGCAGTCAGGGGGGATTAATCAAGAATTGTAAGTAACCCAAATAACACTACTGCAAGGGAGTCTCTAGGGAGACAGTATGATTCCAGGCTTAAACAGTTCCTATCTCTGTGACCTTGGACAAGCCATTTAATTCCTATGAGCCGCAATTCCCTTCTCTACAAAGTCACACTAAGTATTTTATAGGATTATTGTGAGCAAAGGGTTTGGTGAACTGCAAAACACAGTATAAATGGGAATTGTAGCCATGCTGCTGCTGCTGAATGCCTAGGATGATGATGGTGGAGATAGAAACTCATCAGCATTTACGAAAAATGTTGGAGAAACTTCTCAATGGTTAGATAAACAATCTAGGTTCCTAGAAATGAGCCCATTCACTAATAACTAGGTCCAATAATAACAGTACATTCTCAGTGTAGACCCCTCACACTGGCTTTAGAGACTGAAACCTGGGTTTATATCTCTGATGAGTCCTTCCCTCTCTGGGCTTCAGTTTCCTCATTTAGAAAATTCCTTCTAGCTTTAAAGTTATGATCTCAACATAACAAAAAATAACATATAAGCATATGACTCTTTAAAGGTATACAGAGCACTTAATCTCATTTGTTCCTCACAATGATATTATGAGGAAGAAATTATTATACTTCCCATTTTACAGATGAAGAAACTGAGATTCATAGGTTTTAAGTGACTTGTCTTCTTTCTATATAGCTTATATGTACATCATTGTTTGCATGTCTTCTCTCTTATTAGAATATGAGCTCTTGGGAGTAAGAGACTCTCATTTGCCTTAGTAATGTGCCTGGTACACAGTATGTGCTAAATAAATGGTTATTGACTCATTTGATTCATTAACCAAAGTCACACAGTAAGTATTTGACAGAGGTTTCTGACCCAGGTCTTCCTAATATATGCCCCAATATTCCAACTGCCATACCACACTGCCTGTCCTTTGCAAATGTTTAAATTCTACAAAGAAATAATAACTGCAGCTGATTGAAGCCTACTATTTTCACCTTTTTATTTTTCTGGGATTTTTTTCTTTTGGATTTTCTCTTTTGTTCTGATTTTTCTCTCCCAACATGATTCATGTGGAAATGTGTAAAAAATGAATGCACATGTAAAAAAATTAAAAAGAAAAAATAATTACTGCAAAATTATAGTCATGATCTCTTGGAAAATCTTTTACTCCACTCCTAAAATGAGTCTTCTTCCTCTCTATAACAGATAACAGACTGCTCTGTGCTCCAATCTTTGATCACCTAGGCTACAAGCATCCTTGCTTCTCAAGGACTATTATCTCCCCTCTAGGCCATTTAAAGTATGTTTCAAGAAGCTAATCTTTCTCTTCCATGCTTATACAATTATAAAATCATAAGATCAGAGATTTTGAACTGATAGGGATGTTAGAAGGCATCAAATCAAACTTAATAGATAAGGAAACTGAGGCACAAAGAGTAACAGTCAATTGCCCAGGGACACACAACTAGTAAATGTTTGAGGCCAGATTTGAGCTCAGATATTCCTGACCTTAGGCCCAGCATTTTATCCCCTAAGCAAGTCACTTGATCTTATTTGCCTTAGTTTCCTCTTTTATAGAAAATAGAAATGGAAAACCACTGTAGTATCTTTGCTAAGAAAATTCTAAACGGGGGCATGGAGTCAGAAATAACTAAACATCAGCAGTTCCCTCTTTCAACTGACATCCTTTTTCATTCTTGTTTTTAGTTTGCCCTCTTTTCCAGTTATAGAAATTAATCTGGAGCACATCAGTCAAGTCCTGGCCATTTAATCTGCTTCCTTCTCCTTTAAATTTGGTCTTTGGTCAAGCTAAGGTCTTCTAATAGGTCTCAGTTTAACTGAGGCAACATTCAAACAGTATTTAAGGTTAGGTAACAAATAAGGTAGAAAATAATCTAGGAGGCAAAAACCCATAAAGGTCTGGCCAAAACAGAAACAATTTCTATTTACATTCACTCTGAGCCAATCAAGGCCCAAATAATGACTAAGTGGGGCTTGGGCTGGTCAATCAGTGACAACCAGAATAAATTGGGTTTAAGGCATAGTAGTCAAACTGAGACCTGTTTAAAAAAAAAAAAAAAAAAAACTAAGTTTAAAAAGGTCTCCCATTTCATCCAAGGTCACCTTCAATCATTCTGATCTATATCTGGCCACTGGAAGCAGATGGGTCCAGACCTTGCACAGCCCTCCCTCACTTAAGTCCAATCACTTGTGTGTCATGGCATCACCTTTCTGATGTCATGGACCTCTTTTAGAAGGAAGGACAAACAACAACCTCTGTAAATAGGAATAGAAGCTGCTGATTTAGAACTATGCCCAAAGAGTTATCAAACTGTGCATACCCTTTGACTCACCATTGATTCTACCAGGCCTATATCCCAAAGAGATCTTAAGGAAGGAAAGGGCCCCACATGTGCAAGAATGTTTGTGGCAGCCCTTTTTGTAGTAGCTAGAAACTGGAAACTTGAATGGATGCCCATCAATTGGAAAATAGCTGAATAAATTATGGTATATGAATGTTATGGAATATTGTCCTGTTAGAAATGACCAGCAGGATGATGTCAGAGAGGTCTGGAGAGACTTGCATGAACTGATGCTGAGTGAAATGAGCAGAACCAGGAGATCATTGTACATGGCAACAGCAAGATTATACAATGAACAATTCTGATGGACAGGCAACAATGAGATGATTCAGACCAGCTCCAATTGTTCAGTGATGAAAAGAGCCATCTACACCCAGAGAAAGGACTGGGGGAACTAAGAGTGGTTTACAACAGAGCATTTTCACTCTTTTGTTGTTGTTTGCTTGCATTTTATTTTCTTCATAATTTTTTTCTGGTTTTATTTTTCTTGTACAGCAAGATAATTGTATAAATATGTATTATATATTGGATTTAACATATATTTCTACAATGTTTAACATATATTAGACTATTTGCCATCTAGGGGAGGAGATAGGAGAAGGGAGGAAGGAGAAACTGGAACACAAGGTTTTGCAAATGCTAATGGTGAAGAATTATCCATGCATATGTTTTGAAAAATAAGAAGCTTAATAAAAATAAAATAAAATAAAAGTAATAGAAGCTGCTCTATTGGAGACCCAACTGGAATTGGACCACTGGCCAACACAGCTCTTTTTCTTTCTTGTCTTTTTTTTTTTTTTAATTTTCTTTTCCTTCTCTTCCCTCAATCCACACAGAGTATCTACCTTTACCTGCAGGTGTTCTGCCTAAAGGAATATAAATTTTGATCCCTAAAGCCTCACCAGATATCTTGGGATTTCTGTACTAGGACCCCGCCTTAAATCCAAATCAGTCTGGCTCTCAATGATTGATCAACAATAGGTCCTAGGTCAAGCTCATTTGGTCATTGTTTGGGTCCTGATTAGTTCAGAGTAAATTTAAATAGCAGTTGCTTCTCTTTTGGCCAGAAATCAGAGGATCTTTCCCTCCCAGATTGGCTAGGGTGTTTTGTTTTATTAATTAAGTAAAAGAGGCCATTCTCTGCCTCATTTTTTACCTTGCCTTAATCACTGGTTGGGGGTTGCCTCAGTCAGACTTTAACTCCTTAACAGGTTTCACTTTAATTTAAAAAGGCCAAGGTCTCCCACTATTATCTGGAACCATCTCCAGTCATTCTGATCAACAAATTGCCACTCTGACCCCGATGGCTCTGAAGGAAAAAGGGAGACTAGTGATTTTACAGATCCTCTTTTACTTAAATACAATTCACTTGCATGTCATGGCATCCCCTCCCTGAAGTCATGGTCCTCTTTGAGAAAGAAGGACAAACAATCCTTTAAAAATCCACTTCAGACTTCTTGAGCCTTTCCTTTGTGTGCCTTTCAATACAAGCTCTGATTTCTCCTATTCTGTCCAGACCTGTTTACTAGCCCCTCCCTTTATTCCCTTCTCTCATTCCCAACCATAGACTTTCTTTCCTAATACACCCATGCCTGAAGCTACCATCTCCTAATTTGTATGCCAGGCTATTATCCACTCCTCTTTCAAACTCTTCCTTAATAATCACTGCTTCACAAAATCCTCTTTTTAACCTTCTTTAGTCACTCTCTATATGTCCCCAAAAGGAGAAAAGGAAAAAAAAAATGATTAAAATACATTTTATGTTTATATTACATCTTTTATCTGGAAATCTCACAGACATCTAAACATCACTCCATGAATAACAGCCCAAAATGGAATGGGCTGCCTTTGAAGAAATGGACTATCCTTCACCAGAAATTCCCAAAGAATGAATCATTACTTCTTTGGGGGTGGTACAAAGGAGTTTCTCAATCATATACAGGTTGAGTTAGAAGAGGTTTGTGTTCTCTTACCCCTCAGAAAATACAATAAGGTGTGTGTAGATGTACAGGTGTGTACACGTATATACATATATACATATAATGATACATGCATGTGCATGTATGTATACACATATAGAGCCCTCCCTCACTTAAATCCAATTCATTTGTATATATATGTACATATATGTGTATTTCAATGCAAATTTACAGATAACCTGAGGGAAAGACCTTTCCACCAACAAAGCGAAACTTTTCCTATACACTGTCATTTAATCAATTTATTAAATTCAATTTATTCACTATTATTTAATCAATTCAAGCATTTATTAAGCTTTCACTATATGTCAAGTACTGTGCTAACTGCTTTGTATACAAAGACAGGCAAAAGTATGGTTCCTATCCTGAAGGAGCTTTCATTCTAACATGCAAATAATTATGTACATTTGAGCTCCAGACATTAGACTATAAGCTCCTTGAGGCTAAGGACTGTCTTTTTTTGCTCCCTGAGCTTAGCATAGTACTTTGAACATAGTAGGTACATAATAACTGTTTTTTTTTCATTGGTAGATATATACAATGGAAATCGAAGGCAATTTCTGAGGGAAAACATATTAGCCATTTGGCATACTAAGAGGCATTTTTCTTAGAGGTTAACTTATCAACTTTATTATTCATTAGCAATTTATTATTAATTAGTCTTTAAAATTAGCTTCAGTCACTTATCAGGGAGAATAAGAGATTGAAACAGGAGCTGGGAGCTGGGAAAACACTGAAGAGAGATTTTTTTTCCTATATCACATCTTTGTCTAGCATCAGCCCTGCCTAACCCCTTTCCTTGAAAGTATTAAAAACAAAAACAAAAAAAAAGTGCCTTATATAGTTCAGAAATCATAGTACCTCGTTTTTTTATAACACCATAAGGCTTGTAAAGCAATGGTGAATTGATATCAGAATTTGTCGATGATGATGATCAATGTGTCCACCAAAGTTTTAAATAGTTGTATACCTACCTACTGAAACTTCCATTTCATACTCCTCATGATCATTTGGAATTTTGGTAAAAATACAGTTTGCTACTTCCATCTCTGGTTCATTTTATAAATGAGGAAACTGAGGGAAATGGTTAAGTGACTTGCCCAGGATCACACTAGTATGTGTCTGAAGCCATTTGAATTCAGGTCTTCCTAACTTCAGACTCAGAGCTCCATGCACTGAGCTTTCTGCTGTCCCCACGAGGCATATAATGTTAACCTAATTTCCAACTTAAGATGAGGAAACAGAATTTCAGAAAGTTTTGAGTCCTGTTCCTGATTTCCAGACAGCAAAACCTCTCTGTCACTATTTTCCTTCTGGAACTTTCCTCAGCCCTTGGGATCTCCTCAGCTAGGAACATTCAATGATTCCCCACAGCTTTTTCCACCCAGAATATTCTGTGAGATGCACCCTCTTCTCCCCTTGGTTTGTTCCTCTAAGGCTTCCGTTTTATAGAGTGCTTTCAATGTTGCTAATTCTAATACCTTCATTCCCCACTCCAGCCTTATAGCTCCCCCCCCCATTCAGCTCCCTTTTGTGTGTTGTCTTCCCCCATTAAAAAGTATCTCTTTGGGGCAGACAATCCTTTTTTTTGCTTATAGTTGAATCCCCAGTGACTGGATAATAATAAGCACTTAACAAATTATTCCTTCCTTCCCTGCTTAAATGACTTGCCCAGGTCATTCAACTTTTAAATGGAGGATCCAATCTGAATCAATCCAAAATCTTCTTTTTTGTTTTGTTTTGTTTTGTTTTGTTTTTATTAAAGCTTTTTATTTGTATAACATATGTATGGGTAGTTCCCCAGCATTGATCTTTACAAAGCTTTCCATTACAAGTTTTACCCCCAGTCCCCTCCCCTCCCCTAGATGGCAGGAAGTCCACTACATGTTAATTATATTAAAATACTTGACAAGTTGTGCAAGAAAACTACTATCTACAAGAAGAAAAAAAAGAAAATCAGAGAAAGGAAACACAATGCAAGCAAACATCAATAATGAGCATGAAAATGTTATATTGTGGTCAATATTTCACATCCCTCTCTCTGGGTGTATATGGCTTTCTTCACTGAACAATTGGAACTGGTTTGAGAAAATTCTTTGTTGCAGAGACCCATGTCCATCAGAATTGATCATCATGTAATGTTGTTGCCGTGTATAATGATCTCCTGGTTCTCCTCATTTCACTCAGCATCAGTTCATGCAAGTCTCTCCAGGCCTCTCTGAAATCGTCCTGCTGGTCGTTTCTTACAGAACAATAATATTCCATAACATTCATATACCATAATTTGTTCAGCCATTCTCTAATTGAAGGGCATCCCTTCAGTTTCCAGTTTCTAGCCACTACAAAAAGGGCTGCCACAAACATTCTTGCACAGATGGGTCCCTTTCCCTCCTCTAAGATCTCTTTGGGATATAGGCCCAAGAGAAACACTGCTGGGTCAAAGGGTATGCACAGTTTGATAACTTTTTGAGCATAGCTCCAAATTACTCTCCAGAATGGTTGGATCCGTTCACAGTTCCACCAACAATGTATTAGAGTCCCAGCTTTCCCACATCCCCTCCAACATTCATCATTATCTTTTCCTGTCATTTTAGACAATCTGACAGGTGTGTAGTAGTACCTCAGAGTTGTCTTAATTTGCATTTCTCTGATCAATAGTGATTTGGAGCAACCTTTCACATGACTAGAAATGGTTTTAATTTCATCATCTGAAAATTGTCTGTTCATATCCCTTGACCATTTATCTATTGAAGAGTGGCTTGAATTCTTATAAATATGAGACAATTTTCTATATATTTTAGAAATGAGGCCTTTATCAGAACCATTAAATGTAAAGATGATTTCCCAATTTGATGCTTCCCTCCTAATCTTGTCTGCATTAGTTTTGTTTGTACAGAAACTTTTTAACTTAATATAATCAAAATTATCTATCTGGTGTTCAATTAGGAGTTCCAGATCTTCTTTGGACATAAATTTATTCCATCTCCACAGGTCTGAGAAGTAAACTATACTATGTTCCTCTAATTTACTTATAATAGCACTTTTTATATCCAAATCATGAACCCATTTAGATCTTATCTTGGTATGTGGTGTGATATGTGGGTCAAGCCCTAATTTCTTCCACACTAGTTTCCAATTTTCCCAGCAGTTTTTGCTGAATAGTGAGTACTTATCCCAAAAGCTGGGGTCTTTGGGTTTATCAAACACTAAATTGCAAAAGTTATTACCTAGATTGTCCTGATATCCTATCCTATGCCATTGATCAACTGCTCTATTTCTCAGTCAGTACCAAATGGTTTTGATGATCACTGCTTTAAAATATAGTTTTAGATCTAGTACAGCAAGGCCACCTTCATCTGCCTTTTTTTTTCACTAATTCCCTTGAAATTCTTGACCTTTTGTTCTTTCAAATGAACTTTACTACTATTTTTTCTAGATTTTTAAAATAATTTCTTGGGAGTTTGATTGGTATGGCACTAAATAAGTAGATTAGTTTGGGTAGTATTGTCATTTTTATTATATTCGCTTGGCCTACTCATGAGCACTTGATGTTTTTCCAATTGACTGGGTCTGATTTTATTTGTGTGGAAAGCGTTTTGTAGTTTAGTTCATATAGTTTGACTTTTCCTTGGCAGATAGATGCCCAAATATTTTATACTATCACCCATTATTTGGAATGGAATTTCTTTTTGTATCTCTTGCTGCTGAACTTTGTTGGTAATATATAAAAATGCTGATGATTTATGTGGATTAATTTTGAATCCTGCCACTTTGCTAAAGTTGTGAATTGTTTCTAGTAGTTTTTTAGTTGAGTCTCTAGGGTTCTCTAAATATACCATCATGTCATCTGCAAAGAGTGATAATTTGGTTTCTTCATTACCTACTCTAATTCCTTTTATCTCTTTTTCTTCTCTTATTGCCAAACCTAACATTTCTAATACAGTATTAAATAGTAATGGTGACAGTGGGCAGCCTTGTTTCACTCCTGATCTTATTGGGAATGGTTCTAGTTTGTCTCCATTACATACAATGCTTGCTGATGGTTTTAAGTAGATGCTACTAATCATTTTAAGGAAGAGCCCATTTATTCCTATACTCTCTAGTGTTTTTAATAGGAATGGGTGTTGGATTTTATCAAATGCTTTTTCTGCATCTATTGAGATAATCATATGGTTTTTGTTAGTTTGGTTATTAATATACTTGATTATGCTGATAGTTTTCCTAATATTGAACCAGCCCTGCATTTCTGGTATAAATCCAACATGGTCATAGTCTACTATCCTGGGGGTGACTTTCTGTAATCTCATTGCTAATATCTTATTTAAGATTTTTACATCAATATTCATAAGGGAAATTGGTCTATAGTTTTCTTTCTCTGTTTTCACCCTACCTGGTTTAGCTATCAGCACCATATCATAGATATGGTATCATAGAAGGAATTTGGTAGTATACCTTCTGTCCCTATTTTTTCAAATACTGTGTATAGTATTGCAATTAATTGTTCTTTGAATGTTTAGTAGAATTCACATGTAAATCCATCTGGCCCTGGAGATTTTTTCTTAGGGAGTTGGTTAATAGCTTGTTCTATTTCTTTTTCTAATATGGGGCTATTTAAATAATTTATTTCCTCTTATGTTAACCTGGGCAATCTATATTTTTGTAGATAATCCTCCATTTCCTTTAGATTATCAAACTTACTGGCATAAAGTTGGGCAAAATAACTCCTAATTATTACTCTAATTTCCTCTTCATTGGAGGAAAGTTCTCCTTTATTCATTTTTGAGACTAACAAATTGATTTTCCTCTTTCCTTTTTCTTATCAAATTAACTAAAAGCTTATCTATTTTGTTGGTTTTTTTGTAAAACCAACTCTTAGTTTTATTTATTAAATCAATAGTTTTCTTATTTTCAATTTTATTAATTTCCCCTTTTATGTTTAGAATTTCCAATTTGGTATTTAATTGAGGGTTTTTAATTTGTTCTTTTTCAAGTTTTTTTTTAATA
>JAJPUD010018909.1:0-16998 GCA_023553655.1 Myrmecobius fasciatus | reverse complement strand
TTTACCTTCATCCTATATGTGTCACTATGTTTTAGATGTGTTTCTTGTAGATAAAATATTGTAGGATTCTGGTTTTTAATGCAGTCTGATATCCTCTTCCACTTTATGGGAGAGTTCATCCTATTCACATTCACAGTTAGAATAACTAATTCTTTATTTCCTGCCATCTTATTTACCCAAGTTATGTTTTTCCCTTTCCTTTCCCCTTTCTCCCTTCCCCCCTCCTTAGTATTTTGCTTTTGATGACCCCCTGCCCCAAACAAATACTCTACTCTTTAGATCCCCTCCCCCTTTTTTTACTCCTTTCCCCTGATTCTTCTATTTTCCCTTCTATTAATTTATCCCTTTCTTTTCCTCCTTTCCCTTCCACTTCCCTCTAGCACCAGACAACTTTCTCTGTGAAATCAAGTGTCTGATATACACTTTTAGAGCCCAGTCTGATGAGATGAGAGTAAGATTTACACAATGCTCATCTCCCTCCCTTCTTTCTCTCAATTATATTAGGTTTTCTTTGCCTCTTTATGAGATTTTACCTTATTTTATCTCCTTTTTTTTTAAATCTTATTTTACCACATTTTCCCTCTTTCCCCCAGTATGATAGCCTTTCCCCCCTCTAGTTTTCTTTTTCATATTATCGAAGTAATATCTAATTATACCCCCAATCTATAAGTATCCCCATAGTAGAAATAAAATTCTCAAGAGTCCTTTCCTTTTTACCTTTTTTTAATGCTTCTCTTGAGTTCTGTGTTTGGAGGTCGAATTTTTTGTTCAGATCTGGTCTTCTCATTAGAAATAGGTGAAATTCATCTATATCATTAAATGACCATCTTCTTCCCTGGAGGATGATGCTCATTCTAGCTGGATAGGTTATTCTTGCCTGTAATCCAAGTTCCTTTGCCTTTCGGAATATCTGGTTCCAGGCCCTTTGGTCCTTCAATGTAGAGGCTGACAGATCCTGTGTGATTCTAATTATAGATCCTCGGTATTTGAATTGTTTCTTTCTAGCTGCTAGGAAAATCTTTTCCTTGGTGCGATAGTCCTGAAATTTAGCCACGATATTCCTTGGGGTTTTAATTTTGGGGTCTCTTTCAGGAGGTGATTGGCAAATTCTTTCAATGGTGATTTTGCCTTCTGATTCTACAACATCAGGGCAGTTTTCTTTCAGGATTTCCTGGAAGATAGTGTTTAGATTCTTTTTTTCATCATGGCTTTCAGGAAGTCCAATAATCCTTAGATTGTCTCTCCTAGATCTATTTTCCAAGTCAGTTGTTTTTCCTAGGAGATATTTCATATTTTCTTCTATTTTTTCATTTTTTTTGTTTTTGTTTGACTGATTCTTGAAGTCTTATTGAGTCATTCACTTGCATTTGTTCAATTCTTATTTTTAAAGTGTTTTCTTCAGTTACCTTTTTAGCTCCTTTTCTAACTGGCCAATTTGTTCATTGCACTCTTTTTTCACTTCACTAATTTCATTTTTCAGTGCATTATTGTCTATTTCCAATTCACCAATTTTGTTTTTCAATAAATTGGTGTCTTTTTCATATCTCTTTTGCAAGATATTATATCCTTCTTGCACTGAACTCAGTTTATTTTCCCATTTATCATCCAGCTCTTTTTTGAGATTCTTTATGCAATCTTCCAGAAAGGCTTTTTGAAAAGGGGACCAGGTATATCTCCCTTGATGACTTCCTCTGGATTTACTTTGTCTACAGGTACCTCAGGATCTGGAGTCTGCCTTTCTTTCTCTCCATTAAAGCTGTCTATGGTAAGAGCTCTCTTCTGCTTCTTACTCATTTTTTATTTATTTATTTATTTTAAAAGCTTGGGGTCTGTGCAAAGCAGAGAAGCAGAGGCTGTGTTAGTTTGCCTTGGGGCAATTCCACTAATTAACTTCTGGTGCCGGGTTGGTTGGGCTAGGACCTTGTGTTAGCAATGGGTTACAAACTGCCTTTTACAAAAGGCAGCTCTGCCAGAGCACCTGCCTGCAATCAGGGCAGAGTGTCCGGAGTGCCTCAGAAACTCTCACCAGCTGTTTTGAGTTTCTGCCACACTGAGCCCTGCCCAGTTTCCTGCCTCTCCTGGACTAAGGGCAAAGTGCTCACTCCCACTGCTCACCCCCTCTGCCCGACTGAAACAGACCTTTATGAAGTTCTTCAAAGGTAATTTCAGCAAGCAGAATTTCTTAGTCCAAATATTTCTGGATTCGTTGACTTAAAGATCAATTCAGAGGCTTATTTTACTGTTGACTTGAGAGAAGGTCAGAGGAGGACACAGAGAGTTGCTCACTCCACCATCTTGGCTCTGCCCCTCAATCCAAAATATTCTTAACTTAGTCTTGCGATTTCCTTCCTATGTGATCTTTGGAAAGTCAACTGAGCCTTTATTTCTCCATCTATAAAATGAGGTGGTCATATCAGATGATTTTTAATCTCCTTTCTAGCTCTAAATCCTACATTCCTATTACTAAATCTGAATTGACCTCTGTAATAAACAAGGTTCCAAAACCTATACAATGATAAGAGGCGTTAACATGATAATGTACCACCTACATGCTATTGTCTCCTGACAATACTTTACACATCAGCACAGCATATTCTTCCACTTATTGTAACTGCCTGTTCCCAATTTTCTTTCCATCTTTCTTCTTGGTTGCCTTGAAGTTTCTAACCTATATATCATGGCAGAGAAATACTCTCTAATGGAAGCAGCTAGCCCTGGAACATACTGAGAGTCTATTTTGGGGGAATTTTTTCCCCTAGGATCACATTTATCTTTCAAGAAACCCTCTTTCAGCTCTGATTTCACCCATTTATTTCCTTTGGACCACTGCTTTCCAGAGGGTAAAAACTGTTCTTAGATGGCCCATAGATGGACTTGATAGCCAATTATCACAGCTCAGCCTTGTTCTGCATAGCCACTACTGCAGAGAGAGAGATAAGTGATAAAGACTTTCAATTGTGGATCAGACTTAGAAGAAGAAAGGTAGGAATGAAAAGTCCTGTAGTCAGTAAAGCACCATGCAGGAAAGTCCCTGAACCTCAAAGTCCTTTCCAACTCAAAGTTATTGACCATTGCAAGCAGAAGTTTGCTGAAGCCATCTTAAACCAAATGAAAGTTTTGATTGTTAAATATTTAGTGTGACCATTTACACCTCATAAATCACCAAGGACTACAAATTAGGGTTTGATTTATCATTTTGCTAATTGTCTGACTTGAGGAAATAATGGAGAGAATGTTATCAATACAGATTAAACTTGAAAGTGTGTCTTATGTGTATATATATATATGATATATCTATATATTTTTCCCCTAGAGAGACAGTTGTTAAACATTGACTAGAATACCCCTGCTAGCAAGTCAAGATAGAGAACAACTCCAGTGTTTAGAAGACATTAAACAATTAAAGATAAAGTACCTCACCTGAAGTTAGGAAGACTCTCCTTCCTGAGTTCAAATCTGGCCTCAGACACTATATAGCTGTGTGACTCTGGGCAAGTCACTTAACCCTCTTTGCCTCAGTTTCCCCATCTGTAAAATGAGCTGGAGAAGGAATGGCAAACCACTCCAGTATGGAAAAATCTCAAATAGGGTCATGAAGAGTCAAATACAACTAAAAATAATTGAACAACAATAATAAACTTAAAGAAGAGAAGATTTAGGAGGAATATGATAGCTGTCATTAAGCATTTGGAGAGCTGTTCTGTGGAAGATATTTTGCTTTGCTCCTAAGAAGGAGAAAGAATAAGAAGTGTCAGAGAAATAAACTTGAGGAAACTAAGGGGAACTCTCTTGCCAATTAGTTATCAGAAATGGAATAGGCCAACTCAGATCCCTATCACTCTTTGAAGAACTTCAGGTAGAAACCAAATGAACATTTTGGTATATTATCAAAGGGATTGGTATTCAGGTTGGATTAGATATCTTGTGAGATGACTTCCTCATAGCTTCTGTGCATCTGCCATTCCACAAATGAGCTTAATTAGTTGTAGAAAGATGGAAATCTGTATCAGTGATAGGTATACTCACACTAATGAAATTCAACAAGCTTTTACTAAACACCTACTACTACATATGAGGCACTATGCAAAGTACTGGGTATATAAAGATAATAATGAAATAATCCCTGCCCTCAGAAAGTTTACATTCCACAGTATATTTCAAGTACTAAAGGATTGTTGTTGTGTCTGACCCTTCAAGACCCCATTTGGGATTTACTTTTTTTTTTTTTTGCTTTTTGCTGAGGCAATTGGGATTAAGTGACTTGCCCAGGGTCACACAGCTAGGGAATATTAAGTGTCTGAGATCACATTTGAACTCAGGTCTTCCTGACTTCAGGGCTGGTGCTCTATCCACTACACCACCTAGCTGCCCTTTTGGGGATTTTCTTGACAGAGATACTAAAGTAGTTTGCCATTTCCTTCTCCAGCTCATTTTACAGATTAGGAAACAGAGGCAAACAGCCTGTGTCCAGGCTCACATAGCTAGTAAATGTCTGAGGTCAGATTTGAACTCAGGAAAATGAGTCGACTAGATTCCAAGCCTGACACTCTGTGCACTATGGCACCATCTAACTGAAGAATACGTATGATTATTTACTATATATATCTTGAGCTATGCTGGGTTTCCTTTCTTGTAGTCTATTTTGTTGTCTAATTTTCTCTCACCTCCCACATCCAATTTGTTGCCAAGTTCTCTCATTTTTACCTTTTCAACATCCCTCCTATATACTCTTTTCTTTCCTATGCTACTGCCACCACTCTGGAACAGGTGCTTCATATCTGGACTATTATCATAGTCTTCTAGTGGGTCAGCCTACTTGGAGTTTCTCCCCATTATATTCCATCCTCCATTCATCTGTCAAAACGATCTTCCTAAAACATAGCTCACTTGCTCTTCTTCTTCCTTTCTCTTCCTTCCTTCTCTTTCCTCTTCTTCTTCTTCTTCTTCTTCTTCTTCTTCTTCTTCTTCTTCTTCTTCTTCTTCTCTCTGTAAGTTTGTCTCTCTCTTTCTTCTTCTGTCTGTCCATATGTTTGTCTCTCTCTCTCTCTCTCACTTTCTCTCTCTCTCTCTCTCACACACACACACCCACACACACACACATCACTCAATATACTCCAGTGGTTCTGTATTACCTCCATGATCAAATATAAAATCCTTTTGTTGAGCATTCAAAGCCCTACATAAAAAAATTCTTCCTCTAACATCACATTTCTAATTTTCCATATGTTCACAATCCAGTGCCACTGAACTCTTCACTAGTCCTTGTACAAACTCCAAGGATTTTCATTAGCTATTTTCTTTGAATAGAATTCTGTCTTCTCTTGCCTCCTGGTCTTCTTGGATTTCCATTAAGTTCCAGCAAATTCCACTTTCTACCAAAACTCTTTCCCCAATATCTCTTAATACCAGCTTCTTTCCTCTTCCAATACATAGTTGTTGTTGTTTTTTTGGGGGGAGGGTATAAATTTTATTTAGTAATGACTTTAAATAAGCCAATAAAAATGAAAGAAACACAATCAAATATGTTAGCATCTTAACAATGAAGATAATTTTACTTTATTTTTTTTATTTTTTTAAAGCTTTTTATTTGCATAACCTATGTATGGGTAGTTCCTCAACATTGACCCTTACAAAGCTTTCTGTTACAAATTTTCCTCCCTAGTCCCCTCCCCTCCCCTAGATGGCAGGAAGTCCACTACATGTTAATTATATTAAAATACTTGACAAGTCGAATATATGTATACATATTTCCATACTTATCTTGCTGTGCAAGAACAATCGTATCTACATGAACCAAAAATATCTGAGAAAGGAAACCCAATGCAAACAAACATCGATAGAGATCATGGAAATGATATGTTGTGGTCCACATTTCATATCCCTCTCTCTGGATGTATATGGCTTTCTTTACTGAGCAATTGGAACTGGTCTGAGACATTTCATTGTTGAAGAGAGCCAGGTCCATCAGAATTGATCATCATATAATATTGTTGTTGCTGTGTATAATGATCTCACTTCACTCAGTATCAGCTCATGCAAGCCTCTCCAGGCCTCTCTGAAATCGTCCTGCTGGTTGTTTCTAATAGAACAATAATATTCCATATATATAGTTGTGTATGTATTGTTTCCCTCTTTACATTCCTGAGGGCTTCTTGACAGCAGGAACTGGTATTTTGCTTTTCTCCATATCCCTAGTACTTAGCATAGTGACTGGTACATAGTAGGCATTTAATAAATGTTTATTGATTGATTGACTTTACAATCTTTGCTTTTCTCCTGTCAATTTGACATAACTAGAGAAGTTCATTCTTAACCCTATGTTTGTATAGATAATATATATGCATATATTATACTCATATTTGTAAAGGGTGTCTCAAAAATCTTAATGCAGTTTTAAACTTTGGTAAACTTAAAAATAAACTTCATAAAGTAGTTTGGTAAGCTTTAGTTTTGAACACTGTGTATATGTATGCATTGCATGTGAATATACATCATGCATGTATATTCTCTAACTTCAAAGAACTGGCATTTTACTTGCTATGTGGCATTTATACATATAAATAAATAGACGATAAGGATGAAACCTCTGATTTCTCTAGGAATGGGAATTCCCAAATAAGGAAACTCCCTTTACCCGTGCAAGTTAGTTAACACTTTCTCTACCTTATAGTCTCAAAAGAGTAGTTTATATTACTGAGAAATCTAGTAACTTCCAGGACCACAAAGTCAGCTACCTTTGAATACTTACTGCAAGCTCTCAATGCATTATGACATTTTCTTCCTAAGAAAATGTAAAATATGCACAAAGTAATATGAAGTCGTCCCAAGAGGAATTGCTAATAACTGGTACTGTCAAAAAAAGACGTCAAGTATAAGGTGGTATCTAAGTTGTACCTTTAAAAATGGTAGGAATATAAAGGAATGTATACTCTTTGATCCAGCAATACCACTGCTAGGTCTTTATTCCAAAGATATCTAAAAAGGGGGTGAGCTGTGGAAAAAAGATATTTGTACAAAAATGTTTATAGTGGCTCTTTTTGTAGGGACAAAGAATTGAAAACTGAGTATATGCCTATCAATTGGGGAATGGCTAAACAAACCATGGTATATAATTGTAACAGAATATTATTGTGTCATTAAGAAATGACAGACAGGATGATTTCAGGAAAAAAATCTGGCAAAGCTTACATGAGCTGACATAAAATGAAACAAGCAGAACCCATAGAACGTTGTCCACAGTAACTAATGTTGTTCAGTGAAGAATTGTGAATGACTTAGCTTTTCTCAGAAATACAATGATACAAGACAATTCCAAAGGATTCATGATGAAATATGCTGTCTCCAAAGAAAAAACTGTTTTGTTTGAATACAGACTGAAACATGTTCTTTTTAAATTTCTTTTTTATTCATTTTCTTATACAAAATAACTAATATGGAAATTTTTTAATGTTTATATGATTGCACATGTATAAATTGTATCGGATCACTTACCATCTCAAAGGAAGGGAAGGAGAGATGGATAGAATTTGAAACTCAAAACTATAAAAAAAAAAGTTTTCAGTTTTTGTTTTAACATGTAATTAGGGGAAAATAAAATATTGTAGAACAAATAGATGTCACTTAAGGGGGAAAAAAAAGAATGTTAGGATGCATCAAGGTAATACTGAGGAAGTAGTACATTCCAGATATGAAGGACCAACTAATTTTGCAAAGGCAGAAGAAATGGAAGGCTATGTACAAAGAAGAGCCAGAAGACTAGTTTGTGTATTAACAAAGAGTGTGGAATGAGAAGTAATGTTAAATAAGACTGATAAACAGATTTTAGTGACACTAGGTAAATGAAAAAAAAAAGATTGCAAAAATTAGCTATTTAAAGATGAAATGTATATCTGGAATGTGGTGGGATTTGCCTTGCTGGAAGTTTTTGAGCCAAGGCTAGACATCATTGTTTTGTGTAGGTTATATGGTGAATTCTATTGAAGATAAAGGTTGAATTATATCAGATACCTTCTACCTCTGATAGTCTGTGACTCTGGTCTTGATTCTAGTTTCCAGTTCTTTAGCTTCTTTGTTTAGCTTCTTTGCTCCATTATAAAACTCCTTTGCTCTTCATTTGATCCAGATGCTCAATGATCTGACAAAGAACTTTCCAAATTATGGTGCCCAAAACTGATCACTATCTGTCAACTGAGTCAGAGAAGGATAGAGATTATGAAGACTCCCACCTCCCTAATCCTAGAACTGTTTCTGTTTCACTGAAGCCTAAACTTCTACTTGCTTTCTTGAATACCACATCACTCTATTGACTTACACTGAGGTTACAATCCAATAAAATCCCTCTTTGCTTTTGGTGAACTTAAATGTCAGGTCAAGGATTTTGCATATTATTGTGGGCAAAAGGGAGCCATTGAGTAGATGGTAAGTGGGAGGGGGGTGCTGGGGTCACATCTCTGTTTCAGGAATATCACTGAGGCAGCCATGTAAAGAATGGATTTAAAACAAAAAAGATTTGCTTCAGAGTGACCTATTTAGAGACTATTAATAATATATAGGTTTATTAGGGCAAAGTCTATGTGAATAGAAAGGAACGTGTGAAAAATGTTGTGAAAATGAAAACAAGTTTTATTTAAGGATTGTTTATGGAGCATAGGGAATAGAAAAAACTTCAGGTCAAGGATTCTTAACCTAAGATCTATGAACTTGTTTATAAATAGTGCTAATAAATGTTTAACATCTGAGTCTCCAAAAATGTATGCATGATACACTTTTAGGTTTATCCTGAATTATTATTAACATTTCCTTCATCATTTAAGTTTTGCCAATAAGCAAAACAATAAATTAAGCTCAGTTTGTAGTATTTGTTGATTTCTGAAGTATAAGTACTCATACTGATAATTTAACAATGGACTCTGCCAAGCCAGTTCATAATGTCTCCAGCTGAAGAAATAACTAGTTATACAGATAAATAGAGAAGGATGGATAAATAGATGTATTTCAATCCATTTCATTTTCTTAGTAATTTTGTGGACTTTATTTTATTCATGTAAAAACATTATCTTAAGTAGTCCAAGCTTTCCCAAAACACTAATAGGAATCATGACACAAAAAAGATTAAGAACTCCTGGTTTTAGATGACTTCTAGATTGGGGAGCTGGAGCCTTAATCATTGAAAGGGTGTGGCCTCAGTCAAACTAAGACCTATTAAAAACCTTAGCTCAAAAAAGCTAAGGTTTCCCCTTGCTTCCAGGGTTTCTCCAGTCATCCTGATCTATATCTGGCACCTAGACCCTGATGATTCTGGAGGGGAATGTGAAGTAAGTGACTTGCACAGCCCTTCCTCATTTAAATCCAAATCATTTAAATGTCATGGCATCACTTCCCTGATGTCCTGATCCTTTTCAAGAAGGAAGGATAAACAATAATAACCTCTGGATCTAAATGATGATGTCATATCATCAACAAAGTTGGAGATGTTTAAAGAAAGGATAGGTTTGAGAAGAAATATGAATTCTGCTTTGGACATATTGAGTTTGAGATGCCTTTGAAACATCCAGAAGAAGATTCCAACAGGTGATTTATAATACAGGATTGAGTTTTAGGACATAGATTAGAGTTGGATCTATAAACTAGAGGAGTCTTGTGTATAGCTATGATCTTAAAGATAGATGAAACTTAAGATAGAGCTTTGGAAGATGCTCACTTTTAGTGGGCAGGAGGAAAAAGATGAATCCTCAAAGAAAACTGAAGAAAAGGAACAACTAAAGAAAATAGTGCCAGAGAAGCCAGAGAAGGAAGGAGTGACCACAGGAGAAGGTAGTCATTGTTGAAAGCTACAGAGAGGTCAAGAAGATCATATGCTGAGAAAAGACAATTGTACTTAAGAATTAAGAGAATATTATGTCCAGGTTCTTTCTAATTCATCCTACTCCCAGTATAGCAAAAATAAGCTTGATATCAATGGCCCTTAGAGAACTTCCTTAATCATTTATCACATTAAATTCTTAATTCCTTAATTTCCTAAATCTGGCCTCTACACACAATTCACTAATTCCCATCCCCAGCATACATACACACATACACACACACATACAGACACATTTATTATTTTTCTCTTCTGGCCAAGTTTGTCTTCTAACTAGTCCATTTATTTGCCTTATTAGCTACAGCTTTCCTTCCTCTCTCTATGTCATTCTTTCCCCTTGAAATGCTTTTCCAATTTGACTAATCTGTCTTTCATGAACTTTAAAACTTAATTAATGCTTTGCATTTTTTGCAATTTTACATGTGCCTTCACAATGGGGGGAATAAGGAATGGGGAGGAAGGGAAAGAATCTGAAACTCAAAGGTTTTTTTTGGTTTTTTTTTATTAAAAGCTTTTTATTTACAAAACATATGAGTGATTTTTCTGCATTGACCTTTGCAAAACTTTTTTTTGTTCCAAGCTTTTCCCTTCCTTCCCCCACCCCCCACCCCTAGATGACAGGTAATCTAATACATGCTAAATATGTTACATTATATGATAAATCCAATATATCTATACATATCTATACAGTTATCTTACTGCACAAGAAACATCAGATCTAGAAAGAGAGAAGAAAAAAAAAACAACCTAAGAAAGAAAACAAAATGCATGGAAATATTCACAGAAAGCATTAAAATGCTGTGTTGTGGTTCACATTCAGTTCCCTCAGGCCTCTCTCTGGATGTACATGACTATCTTCATCGCTGAAAATCTCTTTGGGATATAGGCCCAATAGAAACACTGCTGGATCAAATGGTATGCACAGTTTGATAACTTTTTGAGCATAGTTCTAGATTGCTCTCCAGAATGGTTGGATCCGTTCACAGTTCCACCAACAATGTATCAGTGTCCCATTTTTCCTACATCCCCTCCAACATTTGTCATTTTCTTTTCCTGTCATTTTAGCTAATCTGACAAGTGTGTAGTGGTATCTCAGAGTTGTTTTAATTTGCATTTCTCTGATCATTAGGGATTTGGAGTACCTTTTCATGTGACTAGAAATAGTTTCAATTTCTTCATCTGAAAATTGTCTGTTCATATCTTTTGACCATTTATCAATTGGAATTCTTATTATATTTAAATTCTTATATATTTGAGTCAATTCTCTATATATTTTAGAAATGAGGCCTTTATCAGAACCTTTGAATGAAAAATATTTTCCCAATTTATTGTTACCCTTCTAATCTTGTCTGCATTCATTTTGTTTGTACAAAAACTTTTTAACTTGATATAGTCAAACTTATCTATTTTGTGATTAATGATGATCTCTAGTTCTTCTTTGGTCACAAATTCCTTCCCCCTCTACAGGTCTGAGAGGTAAACCATCCTACATTGTTCTAATTTGAAACTCAAAGTTTTAAAAACAAATATAAAAAAAAGTTTTACATGTAACTGGGGAAAATAAAAATATTAAATCAGAAACAAACAAAAACTTACTTAAAACTTGACTTCAGCCTCAGCTCCTCCAGAAAAAAATCCCTGATCAACTCTAGCTGATCTTGATTATATTCAGATTACCAGTATTAATACTAATAACACATTTGCATGTGTTGATAAGTTGCTTGTATTCAAAAAGTTATCAAACTGTGCATACCATTTGACCCAGCAGTGTTTCTCTGGGCCTATATCCCAAAGAGATTTTAAAGGAGGGAAAGGGACCCACATGTGCAAAAATGTTTGTGGCAGCCCTTTTTGTAGTGGCAAGAAACTGGAAATTGAAAGGATGCCCATCAATTGGAGAATGGGTGAATAAATTATGGTATATGAATGTTATGGAATATTATTGTTCTGTAAGAAATGACCAGCAGGACGATTTCAGAGGGGCCTGGAGAGACTTGCATGAACTGATCCTGAGTGAAATCAGCAGAACCAGGAGAACATTATACACAGCAACAAGACTATATGATGATCAATTCTGATGGACATGGTTCTCTTCAGCAATGATGTGATTCAAACCAGTTCCTATTGTTCAGTGATGAAGATAGTCATATACTTCCAGAGAGAGGCCTGAGGGAACTGAGTGTGAACCACAACACAGCATTTTAATGCTTTCTATAAATATTTCCATGCATTTTGTTTTCCTTCTTAGGTTGTTTTTTTCTTCTTCTCTTTCTAGATCTGATGTTTCTTGTGCAGTAAGATAACTGTATAGATATGTATACATGTATTGGATTTGTCATATAATTTATCATATTTAGCATGTATTAGATTACCTGTCATCCAGGGGTGGGGGGTGGGGGGAAGGAGGGGAAAAGCTTGGGGAAAAAAAAAGTTTTTACAAAGGTCAAAGTAGAAAAATCACTCATATGTTTTGTAAATAAAAAGCTTTTAATTTAAAAAAAAGATAAGTTGCTTGTATTAATCAACCTTCCTATGTGTATATTCTCCCTCTCTAAATAGACTGAATATTTCTTGAGAGCTGAAATTGTATCTTCCACTTTATTTGTCTTCCACAGAATCTAATAGTGACTCACAGAAAATGGGATTCAACTGGCATGGGAAAAGAAGGATTAGCAATTAAGCAAGAGGATTACGTATTAAGGAACAGAGTAAACTTCAGGTCAAGCATTCTTAACCTAAGATCTGTGAACTTATTTATAAATAGTGCTGGTAAATGTTTAACATCTGAGTCTCCAAAAATGTATGCATGATACACTTTTAGGTTTATCCTGAATTATTATTAACATTTCCTTCATCATTTAAGTTTTGCCAATAAGCAAAACAATAAATTAAGCCTCAGTTTGTAGTATTTGTTGATTTCTGAAGTATAAGTACTCATACTGATAATTTAACAATGGATTCTGCCAAGCCCATTCATAATGTCTCCAGATGAAAAGATAACTAGTTATACAGATAAATAGAGAAGGATGGATAGATAGATATATATATAGCATAGAGCATGAATGTAAGCAAATGTGAGGGGAATCATATCTTCCCCTCACAGTGGAAAGAGCACTGGTTCTGAAATCAAAAGACCTGGAATCAAACTCTGTCTCTGACTTTTGCTACTTATGGGAATTTGACCAATTCACTTAACCTCTCTCAGCCTCAATTCCCTCATCTTTAAAGTAAGAGAATTGGACTCTGATTCCACATTCTACATTCTTTTCACTATATGTCCCTATCTTCTGCAAAGAAGGGAGGACATCTAGGTTTTTTTGCATAAGTATTTCATCTGTAGATGTGAAAAATCATTCAATTCATTTGGAAATAAGCCTTTCCAGACAAATGTTGCTGCTCCTCCTCTAAACCCAACTCTATTATCAACCCCTTCCCATAAAGTCTGCCTTGCCTGAATTGTTTGAACTAGCTGTGTTTGATATTCAAATATTTATCATTCTCACAGAAAGAAACATGATTTCTCTTTTCAATACTGAACAAAGGGAGCTCATTTGAACAGCACATAATAGTTTTCATGTTGGAAGTGGGTCAACATTTTAAAGGGCCACATTGTATTTGCTTACAATCGAAAGAAAAGAATTCAGACTAGAAGCATCTCTCCAAAACTGGCCAATTTGTGCTGTTGAAATTGGAGAGCAGAGATATCATATTGCATAAATAATATAAACCAATGAACATTCTACATACACTTATTAGTAGTCAAAGTATAACACCCACAATACTTACCACCATCCCTGGTGTCATGAGATAATGTTGGTGCAGGTGGATTGTTCCTGTTAACACAACTTCATTATGAGTTGAACTACTAAGCTGGCACTGTCTGAGAAATGACTGTAGGACAAGTAAGAATGAGTTCTTCTGTGATCTGAGAAGACATTGTGTATCTAAGAGCCAAATCTCCATATGGTTGTACTCTAGGAGATGCCAGGATAAAGTTATAGACCCTGCCTCTAAGCAATTTGTAATATAGCTGAAGAGATAAAATATTTATGAAATGTTTCATTTATGGACATTTATATAATGTAAGAATATCCTACATTCTATGTGTTCTATTAAATATATTCTACTTGTTCTACTACATAAATCTCTTAATATGTTCTTTTAAAATTATTTACAAATTAAAATCATTATTTTAATAGAACTAGGTAAAAGAAATATATCTGTACTACATTTTTATCCATAATATGAATTTCTTAGATTGTTTTCCAAAGCAAAGGTTTTCCCAGCAGCTGATTTGTAAGACTTAATCTGCTTTTTCTACTTGAAGAAAAGTTATCTAATTTTCCTACCATCAACAGAAATTGTCACATAATTGGTATCCTTGGGAAAAACTCTAGCATATTTCCAGATTTGCTTCTAATTTTTAAGGGAACTATACTCTGTGCAAAATATATCTTATTAAATGCATTTAAATAGAATATACCATTTATAAATACTGATACAATATCTTCTCACAGTTCACCAAGAGGAAACCCTAGCTGTATAAAAACTGAAGAACAATCCCATTTTCATTAACATGACAGTAATTGACAGCTGGTTAAGATGTGCTCCTATGGGAATCCTATAACTGCCTTTTAGCAGGGGCTTTTTGGAAACAATGGTACTAAAAGAAATGGCTACAATGGAAGTCTCAGACAAGAGATATCTTGGTGTGAATGGGTCTTTTAAAATGAGTGCTCCTCAAATAACAAGGAAATAGCCCTGGGCTCCAGATACAGGTACTTCTCATAGTATGGGGGTGGGGGGGACTTCCTTAGCCAGAAATCTTGGCCTGCAATGAGGCCCCATCTTTGCTTCTTCACTATGGTCTTGGACAAGTGAATTTCTTTTGAGTCTCTGTTTTCTCATGTGTAAAATTGAAATAATTATGACTGCCTTGTCTGCATCACAAGTTTGTTGTGAAAATCATAACAAGACAAAGTGTTGGAAATTTTCTTTTAAATTATAAAATGTCATGAAAATTTAAGATGGTTTTATTATCTGTGTGAGCATTATAAGCTAGAATCCATCTTCTTTGAAGATGTCTCAAAAACTACCTTTCCCTATGAAGCGTTTTCTGATTCCCCCAGTCCTCCAAAATGTTGTTGGTGTTGTCATTTCCAGCTCTTCATGACCCCATTTAGGGTTTTCTTGGCAAAAATAATGGGGTGGTTTGTCATTTTCTTCTCCACCTCATTTTACAGATTGAGGAAACTGAGGTAAACACGGTTGAGTGACTTCTCCAAGTGTCTGAGCCTAGATTTGAACTCAAGTCCTCCTGACTCCAGAGTCACCACTCTATCTACTGTGCCACCTACCTATCTTTCAAATTACTTTGCATTTAACTATTTTGTATACATTTCTATATATTTGTTCTATATTTATGCTACCTATATTTATACATGCCCTTGTGCTTCCCCCATTAGAATGCAAATTCCTTGCAAGTGAGTATGGTTTCATTCTTTGTTATCTACAGCTAAGCATAATACCTGGCACATAGTAAATGTATATTACATAGTAAATGCAAATTAAATGATTGTTAGAAGTAGCCACATTTGAATAGATGTTATAGCTTCATAATATGTAAAATAATTTGGGACATGCAGTAAAATTTCAATTTTTGGAAGACAAGCACTGTTTTTCATTTGCCTTTGTATTCTCATCACTTAACATACCTTAGACATAACATAACGAGTGTTTAACAAATGCTTGTTGAATTGGATTGAATTGAAAATAAGTGGGGTGGAGAAGAGGTGCCCTAGACATATTCATTGTCAGATAAAGAACTCAGATTGACTTTCTTTCACCTGTCTTGTAGGAATAGTTACAAGATTTTATCCTGTTTATTAGGAAAATCTGTCTCAGTGCTCTGTTGGTTTGTTTATCTGGGGACAAAAATACCTGGAATCAAAAAAGTACCAAGAAAGATTAGAAGAATACAGATTAAGCAAACCCAGGTTCAAATCCTAACTCTGATACTTACCATTTATGTGACTTTGACCAAGTCCCTTAACCACCCTAAAATTCAATGTCTGCAAAATGAGGAGGCTGAACCAGATAGCTTTGATATCTCTTCCATTCTTAGATGTAAGATCCTATGAAATTACTGCCAGTTCCAGAGCCTCCCTTTCTATCCAAGTATACTTCCACTAAAGACTTGTGCAGCTGTTCCCATATATTTGTGTGCTTACATATGAATGGTAACCCTTCAGAACTCTTTGGTGTAAAAGAAAACAATTCCATTGCAGGTCCAAAAAATAAATAAATAAATAGGAATAAGGTTAGAAAAAGATTTCCTTCCCTCCCCACTAAAGGATTATAGATTTTCTGATTCTAAAGGGAGAAATGAGCACTTTATGTTTTTATGTTTCCTTTCATCATGGAGGGCCATTTCAAATGAGCTAGTTCATCTCTACAGCTATCCTGAGGGAAGTCTCAATGCCCCTATTCATGTACAAAGTATTCATTATAGATATTAGTCATGTTAAATACTATAAATTCTTCATTCTTTCAGATGAAGTGATTTTCTGAAGTAGTAGATTCCAGTGGTAAATCTAATGGCTTTATTCAATGTCATCCCAACTAAATTACTAAAAAAAAAAAATTAGTGAGTTAGAAAAAATAATAACAAAGTTCATTTGGAAGAACCAAAGATTAGAAACTTCAAAGAAAGCAAGGGGGAAAAGATATAAAATAAGTGGATTCAATAGTATCAGACCTTAAACTATATTATAAAGTGAGAGCATTATTGAGGTATAAAAAGGATAATTTTGATTATTTTTAATTAAAATTTTATTATATTAAGTAAACACTATGTAGCCAAGAATAGAAGGAATACAGAAAATTTGGGGGATACTTTAATAATCTCTCAGATAGTATGTGATTGGGTAGAAATATTGTAGTGACTATAGGAAATCATGAGCTGGTTGATTTAGAAAAACATGGAAAGACTTGGGCTTATGAAGGAAAATGTTATCCACTTTCAGAGAAATAAATTACAAGCGGAAATAAACAGTTAGTCTTATATATATATATATGTGTGTGTGTGTGTATATATGTATTTGTTTATAGATATCTATGTATGTGTGTGTTAGTGC